>PVKC010003277.1:0-39679 GCA_004027635.1 Crocidura indochinensis
TTTAATGTAGTTGTTGGTTTGGGGTTTTTGACCGATTTTTTTGTTGGTGATTGTGGTGGTTTTTTGGGTTTTTTTTGGGGGGGGGGTTCTGTTTTTTGTAGTTGGTGGCTTTGATTTTTTTGTTTGTTCTCTTGTTTTTTGGTTTGTTTGCTTGTTTGTTTTTGGTTTTTATTTTTTGTTTTTTGTATTTTTGTTGTTATTGATTTTTCTTTTGTTTGTTTTTCTTTGTTTTGTTACCTTTTTCTTCCTTATTCCTCTTTCCTCCTCGAAATTGATGTTTATAACACCTAGAGGGACTCCTCCTATTTTTTTCTTTTCCTGTATCTCCAACAGAATCACATTACTTGAAACATCTTGTTCAGCCTCATAAAATAAGGGTGCAAAACTGGATGGTACCAGGTTCAGACACTCGCATGAATATTTAGTGAAAATAAAAATGATCAGACCTGAATATTAAACCCAAAGTCAATAGCAATAGAAAATATACCCAAACTACAGCAAGCTGTACAAGTGGGAACCAGTTACACTAGTATTCTGGGAGGTAAAAGAGGAAGATATGGAATGCATGCTGGGAGCAGCGGTGGAGGGTTGACAATACTGGTGTTGGGAATGCCTTTGATTCATTGTCACTCTGTTACTTAAATATTACTATGAAGGATTTGTAATTAACTTCGGCCATAATAAAAATTAATAAAAAAAACTGTCTTTGGGGACACTTGATTTAAGATGACAGAATATAGACGCACAAGCTGAAAAATAAAAAATTTTCAATTCACTAATTTGATGAAGAAAAGAATGAGGTCTTTTAAGGATTCCCTTGGTAAGCTAAAAAAAATTCTACCTTATTATAGAAAATGATTAGTTGTCAAAGCTCATAGACAGGAGAGGTAAAATACAAATTGCCATAGGTTTCTTTCATTTTCAGTTTTGGGAAAGGAAAGTATAGCAGTAAAAAGGGTCATTTAGCAGAGGACAAAAAGAGTCAGTAATTCTGTTTCAAGTTTTGTCTTATTTATATTGTCTATGTTCTTCTTGCCGCCTAGAAATTACTTAACCAAAGCTCCCTTTCTTCACCCACATATCATATATTTAAATGTCTTTAAGGTATTTTATAATGGAGATCATTTCAAAACTAAAATTCAAATCAGAGTATCTGCTTTTTTTACCCTAAATCATCGTCCTTTGCCTGTGTGTTCCCCTCTGTAACTGATCTCAATATTTTATGCCATGAAAAGACTCCCAGAATGTCATAAGCATTTATCTTTCCAACCCATTATTTTGAACCTATTATCCTTCTGTTATTTCTACTTTATGTGGGTTCCAATATTTTACATTTATATTTTTAATCAGTTTAGGTTATTCAGATACTACTGATACCCTAGACTAATGTCTGTCTTTAAATCATCGCATACTTAAGGTCTTTTAATATATAAAATTTTCATGTTTTGAAGTTGTTATAAGATGATACTTATCAGTAACTCTAGTCTCAGCCCCGTGTTGTTTTCAAAAATCTCTTAGGTGTCTTACGCTAGTTTCTTTTTTATTTCAATCAAGTTATTTTCCTGTCAGAGTTCTCTGTGTGTAATTCCAATACCTGGTTCTAATTTAGCTTTCATACCTATAAAAACTATTTCCTTAGCCTATCCCAAATACTACCTATTTTTTTAGGTTCACCTTTCACCAAGTGACTAATGATATCCCATAATTCAGTTTTCAATGCCTGAATCTCTCCGATAATCATGTTCCATACATGAAGCCTTTGGATCCTTGGTCCATGGCAGCAACTTTTAAATCCTCCTTTCAACACCACTTAGGAATCTCTTCTCATTTTCCCTTTTGTATTTTCAATTTTTTGGTTTATTACATAGACGGAAGCAGACCTTATATGTCCTCTCTCAATTGTTTGGGAGTTCTTCAACAATGGGATTCTCATTGGTGGATCTCCCAAAAATAGAATCCGTCACTGTTGGAGCCAAAATTGCTTTCTGATTTTGAGTTTCTTGTAATTTAAAAAGCATTTCCTAACAAACTTAGGAGAAACTTTTACTTACTGAAAATCAACATCACTACTTGAATTGTAGTAATTTCTAATATTTTCCTCATGTTTCCCAGTAATGTCCAAATTTCCTAGAATATATAACTTTTTATTATGGTTCTTCTAACTTTTTGGCAATACACCTCATCTAATCAATTTTTTTTGCTTGCTTGTTCATTTGCTTTAGAGGGACACCCTCAGCTGTTCTCAGGACTTACTTCTTTCTTTGTGCTCAACAATCAGACTTGGCAGTGCTCAGAGGACCTTATGGGGTACTGGAATCAAACCCAGGTTATTCACATGTAAGTGCATTTCCCACTGTACTATAGTACTGTATTCAATTTGTATTTTATTTATTTGAAATGAAAATTATATAAGGCAGTGGTTAACTTTACAAATAAAAGAATAGAGGTTAAAATAACAAGACTACTCAATAGGATGATGGAACTGGTACCTTGATATGAAGATTTGTCAGCAGATAAAATGGAGCAAGCAACCAAGGGTCAATTTTTTTTTTGTACTAGACTAAGATAGATCATTGGGAGACTTTTCAAAGTTTTATTTCTTGTTCACTTTTTAGTACTGTCTCCCTCTCTATCGTTATTTAATTGATCTGGGATGGAGCACAGGTTATTTTTGAAAGGCTTTTCAACTGATCACCAGCAGAATAGATCTAATGGATCTAACTTGCAGAATGGAGGAAGGGAGGAAAGAAGAAAAAAGGTGATCACTTAGAGATAGGGCTCCTTCAAATGTGGAAAATATGCAGTTAGCCTTAGATTCCAATATTTGTTCAGCACCAATTTTGTGTACTGTGATTCAGTTCCTTTGCTTCCTTCCTGTCTTCTAACACTTTCACCCTCCCCCAAGAAAATATATTTCTTTGTTGTTCATCCAAAGTTTTAAGGCTACTTATCCAAAGCTTCTTAGGGAGAGTATTAATGCTAATGGATTTAGTGCTAACCACACCAGTCAAGATGGCAACCACATCCATGAAAGGATATTCCTGTTTCCTGCCTCTTTTCATCCTGGGGAAGTAATCAATGGAAAATTTGGAAAGGATGTGCCTGTGTGTGGGAGAGGATATAATCTAATGTTGACAAGGGCTCCCTGTCTCTCAGTGACTAACCTGAAGCTTGTTTTTAACATCTGAAATATTAGCTTTATCCAGGGAGACCAACCCTGGTACAACTCCCAAACCAACAGGCAGACTGGTTTAGTGCTGTACTGTCCAAAACAAGAGGCACTCATTGCATGAGCTATGGAACATTTTGAATGTGCTTTGTCCAAATTAAACTGTGTCTACTACATTTTGAAAACTTAGTTGTATCAAATAAATAATGCAGAATACCTGAGTAATAATTTTTTTGATGACACATTGAAGCCATTAACTCAGGCATGCGTGACTAAATAAAATATTATTGAAATTAATCTTAACTATGACTTTTTAGCTTTAAAAATGGGACTACTAGGAAATTAAAAGCACATATGTGACTTGATTATATTTCTATTAGACAGCTACAATTTAAATGAACCTAGCAGCCCTTCCTGGCAGTAAAAATCTAGGTCTGTGTTTGCTCTCATTCTAATTAAATTAGTATGCTAATTTACAGTGAAGTAGTAGGCACATACATTTAAGTTATGATTTTATAGAGCAGCTACAGCTTGGGTGGCATGGCAGGAAAAGGAAATGGCAGAAAATTATAAATTTTATGTAGTCAGACTATTCATAAAATATAAATTTTCTCAAATAGTACTGGGGTGATTTTAAGTAATTTAGAGAAAATTCTTAATACTAATTTTGTCTGAGCTAAAGTGATGACACTGTTTAAGAACATAGGAGATAAATAATATTGAATAAGTTTTTATTGACCACCTATTGCATTCCAGCCAATTATTTAGAAAACATGGAAAACAAAAACACGAACATATTTGATCAATTATATGCAGAATGTTCAAAGAAACCATTGAAATTGTATATATATTAAATCTATTGTAGTATTTGTAGTATACATGTAGTATACACTTTGTAGTTTCACTCCAACTCCTCTCTGGACACTTTAAAAATATTCAGTGATGGGAGAGACGTATTTCAGAAATGAAAGTTCTTGTCTTCACCACAGTTAATCTAAAACAAGTAAGCACTAAGTATTTCTCAATGTGAACAAACTCAACTTTAGATAGATAGATAAATAGATAGATTTATAGAATCTCAGAGTAATTTTTTCCCTTCTTTTATATTACTGAGAGCATTATCTATGTTCCTTCCGAACTTAAGATGAATGAAAATTTAATAGCAAGAAGGAGTATTCAATAAGTTTTTATTGAACACCTACTATATTTCATATATTAGAATATAGAATATAGGGGGGCCGGGCGGTGGCGCTGGAGATAAGGTGCCTGCGCTAACCTAGGACGGACCACGGTTCGATACCCCGGTTCCCCATATGGTCCCCCGTGCCTGCCAGGAGCGACTTCTGAGTGAATAGCCAGGAGTAACCCCTGAATGTCACCGGGTGTGGCCCAAAAACAAACAAACAAAAAAAGAATATAGAATATATTAGAATATATAATAGTCTATAGTATATAGTCTATATACTAATATACTATATAGTCTTTCTATAGAATATTCTATATTTTATAGAGTTCTATAAAATATAGAATATTCTATATTCTACATTTTCAGCATAGAAAGTGAAGATGAAATTAAACTCAAGACATCAAAACTACTGTAGGTAAATCATTTATTTACCTGTAGTTTAGTCTATCAATTTCTTTCCATTTTCAATAGTCTCCTATACATAACAGTTTCTGACATGTAAAAAGGAATAATAAAATCAAAATTTATCAGTTTTTCAAGAAGAAATGATATGAGGTAAATATGGACCAGTGGTTATTAGACTTTACAATGAATAAGTTCAAAATAGTGAAATAGAAAAATCATCTCAAACCACCAGACAGTAAAGCCATTCTTGTCAGAAGTGAACAAATATTATCAGAATCTATGAACAGTAATACATTGAAACAATACACTGATAGGAAGATGACATAGACTATACTGTAGATGTCCTTCAGTGAGTGTTTTACATTCACTAGAAATAAACAACTGTTTCCTACCAGAATTAAAAAATAATAAGAATAGCAGAGTTAGTATTTATTTTAACTTGCAGGTTTGAAGCAGTGTTGCTTCATATCAATCTAAGTCTACATATTTGCATGTAGTGTATATATATATATATATGTGTGTGTGTGTGTGTCCTTATTAATCATGCAAAATGAATATTTTATTAAAGACAGAGGGAAAATATATAATGTATATACATTTTAATGGATAGCTATTGAAACAACAAATCTACAACAATCCTAAATTACGTATTTCTCCATAAATCAAGAAGTTTCAGATTGAGAAGTAGACACAGAAGCTTATATATCAGACTATAAACATCACTATAATATTTAGTAACTCCGTTCTAATTGGAAATCCTCTGCAATTCACTATGGAAATGTAGTTCACTACAGGAAAAGTAGCTGAAGCATTTATTACCTTCTTGATTATATTGGGCATGACTTTCCAAATCATATGACAATAGACTGATATACATTTTTCTTATCATATTTAAGATTTAAGAATTTTTTAAAATATGTTATTTTCTATATAAGTATGTAGAAAATTGAAGCTACTTGTTCTATTCTCTTTCAAAATGAATCTAAGTTATAAATACTAGTGGATGGATAACAATTTCTAAACAGCCAATTAAGGTATGTGAGGAAAGAATTTACTATTTTTTTTTAGCTCCTTAAGGTTATATAAAGCAGTAGAAAGTAAAATCATCCAGTAGTCAAGAGGTTCACTCAATAGATTTTATTGCACATTTTAGTATGGTTGAAATAGAATCTTTAAAAAATCCAAATGAAAGTAATTGAAGAGATTAAGCCATTGCAAAATTCTGTAAACAACTATTAGTGATTATAAAAGGTTAAATGGAAAGGTAATACATTTTAACATAAAAATGCATATTACATGTAGAAAAATAATTGACATGTATCCCCAATAACGCAGAAACAAAACCAAGATACAATGATACATTTGTGTTTTAGGTATATATTAAGAATGCAGTCATTTATTTTCATAGCCTGAAGACCTTAAAATCAGGCCAACAATACAAAAAGCTTGATTTTGGTTATAATATTTATACTCTTCCATTCATCAACCCACCCTGAATCTTTGTATTGGTAAGATCAGCACAATAGTTGTTCTATCATTTTGATTAAGTCTGGTAGTTTTATGTTTTCCTTTAAAATTAAGAATGAATACAGAAACCTCTTTCTAGGAATGTAATCTCTTAGTCTATGATTCCACAGAAATTGTACAATTGACGTTTTTGCCAAATAGTTTATAGACTGCTTATATATAAGTTCATATAAATACACATATAATTTAAATAATTATATTAATGTTTTATAAAATTATTTCAAACTTAGGTGGAAAATAAAATATTTAAGTACAACTGTTTTAACCTCACCAATATTTTATTGGCATAATTGTTATAAAAACATGTATTTTCATATAATTATCATTAGCTTACAAACAATAACCTACATGTTTAAAGTGGTTGCAGAGCTTGTTATTATAGACTGCTTTCAGTACTGTTCATTCAATATGCTGTGTTTTTAACACAAATGTAATCCACTCTGTATTTACCATTTAAAATGCATAAGGCAGAGTGCATCATAACAGGATGTAACTATGTATTAATCAAATTAGCACAACACTTCAAAGGCTTAGGCTTTTTTTTTTTTTTTTTGCTGGGCTACTGTTAGATCACAATTCATGAAGGAAAGAAGCAGAATAATAAACAGCTTGGCAAGGGAGCAGCTTATTTTCTTTCCAGAAAGATATAGAGTGTGTTAATTTTCATAATGGAAAAACACGTTGAAAAAGGGTAACAGTAAACATAAAGCTAAGGGATAAATAAGTAGAATTTAGACTACTATGGTGGTTTTACTACTGCTAAACATAAATTATACAATTATATAATAACACAACCAAACTTCAGTGACCTATTATAACATTTTTAAATCTTCATGACCCCAAGGATAGACAAATCAGTACAGTCAATTTCAATATTCAAGACAGGGAAGATTAAATATTCCTTTGTTACTATGAGTGCCATGCCATGTAACAATGGAAATATCAAAGTTTGTTGAAATATATTAATGAAATGTAAACAAAATATAGCATAATTGTGGTATAATTGTAATTAAACCATTATTGATCACAATTTTGATTGATGTTTGCTTTACATAATTTTTAGTATTCAGTCTGTGTGTTGCACATTTACACTTACTAGAACTGAAGAGAATTTATCTTAGACAAATGAGAAAGAAAATCATACAACAGAATAAATGGGAGTCAAATTTTGTTGAATATTTAACTGATTGTTATTATTAGATGCCTTTAACATGTAAACTTGCTTTTTACTGTCAACAAACATCTAATTTCCTTTTAACCTAATTTTCTTTCTTGGCATGGGTTTATGAATTTGAGCTCAATGAGAAGCTTGCATTCACATCCTGTTCTCTTTTCCTTTTTTTTTAAACAGGAAAGCAAGGTTTTTTACTTCTAGCTACAAATTTTCTCTTAATTTTGTTTGAAATAATCTTTAATTTTAAATTATCACTATCTTTGTAAAATGATTACAATAGTGTTAAAGTCATGGGTTTTTTTTTGTTTGTTTGTTTTTTTGTTTGGTTTTTGGGCTACACCCAGTGATGCTCAGGGGTTACTCCTGCCTATTTGCTCAGAAGTCGCTCCTGGCAGGCACGGGGGACCATATGGGGAACCCGGGGATGGAACCGCGGTCAGTCCTAGGTTAGCGCATACAAGGCAGGCACCTTATCTCCAGCGCCACCGCCCGGCCCCCTAAAGTCATAGTTTTAAGGAACAAATTTACTGCACCCTCACCATCAGAAAAGTGCCCAAGAGCTTGCTGCACTGTCACTGGTCACTCTGAGTCTCTCCTAACTCCTTACTTCCATAATTCCTCTATTGCTCAAATTTTGATTTGATGTTGTCTATTCCTTTATTTTGTTTCCTTCTACATCACAGATGAGTGAGATCACCTGGCATTTGTTCTCTGACTTTTTTCACTCAACATAATGTCCACTAATTCCATCCAAGTTGCAGTTGACTGTAATAATTTACTCTTTCTTACACCTAAATAGTACTTGGATATGTGTATGAGTGTGTGTGTGTGTGTGTTTGTGTGTATGCGTTTATTCTCTATCCAATAACTGGTATTGAAAATTCAAGTCGTTTTTAACGAACAGAATCATTCTTTTACGTCAAATTCTATTTGATTTTTAAAAGTCTCCATACTGTTCTTCATTTAGACTGAGCTAGATGATATTCCTACCATGTATGAAAAAAGTTTTTTTTTAACTGACCTGCATTGGGGTCAGTATTGATTATTTCCAAGCTTTTATACATAGGCCTTTTTCACTGATTCAAGATATCTCATTATCATTTCGATTTAAACTTCTCTGACTAGAAGTGATAAAAATCATTTGTGTAAATATCCTATCAGATGTTGCTCTAGATATATGGCAGTACATGGAAATTTTCCCTTCCCTGAGCACTTTTGTAACTTCTGTGTGTATCAAAATTCTAGAAAGATTACTCAGATACAAATTGTACACTGTCTATGATTTCTGTATACTTCAGTAGACCTGAGGTAGGGTCTGAAACAGTATTTCATACGAATTCTCAGGTATTATTCATGTTGCTGGGCGAATCTGAGATTAATACGTTGAGCTTGCCTTCTTTCCTGTTTAATACCACACCAAGTAGTTATTGTTTCAGTTAATTTTTTATTTCTACAGTATTTAATCATCAATGCATATATATTTTATTATATGTGTATATATATACTCTGAATATAGAATGAATGATGAGAATACAAAATTGCAGTATATTATATCCTGCTGATTTTCTTCATCATAAGTATCTTTTAGCTTGGCCTAATACTAAATCCATTTTTTATTACTTTAAATCTTTTATTTGAGCACATAGACCTCATTTAGGAAGAAGAGAAATACCTCTTATGGCTTACATACTTCAACATGAAAAGCATATAAAATGACTTTATAGCCATACTTCTATTTTCATTATCTAAGTGTATTAGTAAAGCAAACCTATTACATCCTCCTTTTGGGAAGCCAAAAAACATTGAGAATTTATGTTATGAGAAAATGCTTTGACAGACTCGATTTGACATGCACATCAACTACCGGGAGAAAAAAAATCACTAAAGGAAATGCTACACTAAGTTATGATGCTGCCCTGCCAATAGAAGATTTAAGACGGTTGGTAGGTTGTGTCTTGAGGATGCATTAAAATATGAAGGTGCAAAATGGACAGCTGTTTCAGAGAGTTTAACCCAGCATTATCCTAACTAATAAATAAATGTGCAATATAATATGTAATTCTGGTGTGGGGCTCCGGATCTGAAATGATTTTTAAGAGCAAATCTCAAGCGATTTGTCATCAGACCCATTTCAGCAATGCTTTGCGTTACATGGCTGAACACTTCGCTTTTATTTAATGGGAGCTATATCATTTTTATTTGATTTCTTATTTATATTTTGAGATTCTTGAAAGGTTACTTAGGTATCCAAATGAAACTATGTGTAAATTCTCAAGCCATTTGAGCTTATGCTTATAGATGTAAAAGTAAGATTTGTTTTGTTTTGTTTCGGTTTTGCTTTTTGGGTCACACCCAGCGGTGTTCAGGGTTTACTCCTGGCTCTATGCTCAGAAATCACACCTGGCAGGCTCGGGGGACCATATGGGATGCCAAGATTCGAGCCACTGTCCTTCTGCATGCAAGGCAAAAGCCCCACCTCCACGCTATCTTTCAGGCCCCTCATTGTTTTTTTCATTTGCATTTCTCTGTGGACCACTTTTGCATGTGCTTTGGGCCATTTGTTTTTCTTCTTTAAGAAAATGCTCGTTGATTTCTTCTCCCCAGTTTTGGGTGGGATTAGATGATTTTTTCTTGTTGGGTATTGTCAGAACGTTGTATATATTAGATATTAATGCCTTACAAAATGGATATAGAGTAAATTTTTCCTTTTCTTTTTTCTTTTTTGGGTTTTGGGTCACACTTGGCAGCGCTCAGGAGTTACTCCTGGCTCTACACTCAGAAACTGCTCCTGGCCGGCTCGGGGGACCATATAGGATGCCAGGATTTGAACCACTATCCTTCTGCATGCAAGGCAAACGCCCTACCTCCATACTACCTCTCAGGCCCCTTAGGTGAATATTTTTGCAGTGGTATCCAAGTCACTGTTTTCTTTAAAGTGCAGAAGTTTCTCAATTTAATGTAATTCTATTTGTTTACCTTTGTTTCTACTTGCTTGGCCAGTGATGTTTCCTCCTGGCAGATGCCTTTAATCTCAATGTCATGGAGTATTTTGCCTATATTTTTCTCTATGAAAGGTACAGTTTAAGGTCCAAATTCAAGGACTTTAATCCATTTGCATTTGACCTTTATTTATTTATTTTTTAGTTTGGGTCCACACCAGGTGACACTCAGGGGTTACTCCTGGCTATGTGCTCAGAAATCGCTCCTGGCTTGGGGGACCATATGGGACACCGAGGTACCAAACCACAGTTAGTCCTAGGTCAGGGTGGGAAAGACAGATGCCTTACCCCTTACGCCATCACACCAGTTCCATGGATTTGACCTTTTTGGACGTGTTAAGGAGAGACCTCTGTTCAATTTTTTGCATGTAGTTAACCAGTTATTCCAATACCATTTGTTGTATTTCTTTCCTCTTTATCAAAGATTGATTAGTTGTATGTCTGTAACTGAATCTCAGAATTTTCAAGTCTATCCCATTAATCAGAGATTCTGTCTTTATTCCAGTACCATGTTTTAATGACTATTACTTTATAGTAAAAGCGAAAGTTGGAGAAAGTTATACCTTTTATTTTTTTCCTAAGGATCAATTTAGCTTTCAAGGACATTTATTGCTCCAAATGAATATTAGGAGTGTTTTTATCCATTTATTTAAAAAATGTCATGTGAATCCATAGAGAGAGTTCATTAAATCTGTATAATATTATGGGAATATTGCCATTTTAATTATGTTATCCTCCCAAATCATAAACAAGGTATAAGCAGGGTATATGTCTCAATTTCCTTGTGTTCTCTTTTATTTCTTGAAGCAGTGTTTAGTATTTTTCTTTGTAGTGGTCTTTCCCCTTTTTAGTTACATTGACTCAAAGTATTTGAGATTCTGTGGCACTATTGTGAATGGGATTGTTTACTTAATGCTCATTTTTCTCTACCATTATTTTTGTAAGAAGGCCATTGATTTTTGTGTGTTAATTTTGTAGCTTGCCATTTTAAAATATGAATCTATTGTTTCTAGAAGGTTTTTGATAGAGTCTTTAGGGTTTTCTAAAGATAGTATAATGTCATCTGCAAACAGTGAGAGCTTGACTTCTTCTTTTCCTATTTGAATGCACTTGACATCTTTTTCTTGCCTAATTGCTATGGCAAATACTTCCAGTACTATGTTAAATAGAAGTGATGAGGGGAGCAGCCTTGTGTTGTGTCAGAGTTTAGAGGAGTTTAGAGCATTTTAGTTTTTCTTCATTGAGTATATTTTCCATGGTCTTGTGGTAAATGGCCTTGACTGTATTGAGAAAAGTTCCTTTCATTCCAGTCTTGTTGAGAACTTTTATCATGAATGGGTGTTGGAACTTATCAAATGATTACTCTGCATCTATTGGTATTATCATCTGTTTTATATTTTTCCTTTTTTATGTTATGGCATATTATGTTGTAGTGTCCACATTAATTTAGTAGCAACTCTCTAACTCTCTAATTCTCAAACTCATTGAAAGCTATTCATTTTATTCTTCTTATAAACTGTGCCACTGATTTTATTTTATTCTTTGTCTCTAGTTTCAAAATTTTGTCCATTCTGATCTCATTCTAAAGATTTTTCTCGTTTAACCTCTTGCTCACTGTACTTCCTATTTCTTTCATTTTATGGCCAAAACATCTCAGAAAACACTCTATACTGTGTTCTTTTGTTACTTGTCGGTGACTAGTGATTCTTTAATTTCTTTTGCTTGTGAATTGAATAGCCATCAAACTGTTCTCTTTCCCCTCTTATTGAAATCTGATGCTAGCTAAAATACAGACATTAGGGTCAGAGTTAAAGATATTCCTTGAGTAATAGTAAGTAGAACTGAAATTCACTCTATGCTTCTTTATAAATTTTAGCCAAATTTTATCACAATATTCAATTAAAATTGTTACTTTTAAATTTAGGCTCTGGGTTTATGGACATTATGGAAAAATTATAGTATGTATTCACATTACTTATAGCTGGGATTTGAATTCTGATTAGAGGAGAACTATTTCAAGGAAAAAAATCTATAAGCAGCTGCTTATACAGCATGTCAATTATTTCTTCTGACCTTATCAGTTATGTAAAGAATTAACACAATTCCACATCCCTTAATATGTTTGTGGGAAACCAAAAGCGGTCTAAAGTGATTTACAAATGGAAGCATTTCTACATGGAAACAGATGGGAAGAAGCTTAACTCCAATACTAGATGCCCTTCACAGCTCTCATAAAGATGCATAATTGAATTACACAAATGGTGAGACATGTGTCAAGAACTTTGCTGTGGGCTTGGAATACAAAGCTAAAATCCCTCTAACCTAGTTAGATAAGAAATATAGGGGCAGAAGAGCTACTACAATGGGTATGACAGTATGGTCTTTGCTTTGATCTTTTGATCTCCAGTATGACATATGGTCTCCTGTGCACCATCCAGAGTAGTAGTAATCCCTGAGCTATGAATAACCCCTGACCACTGCATGATGTTCCCCACCAAAAAAAAAAAGCCAAACCATACAAGAGGTATTTTGTGAAATTACTTTACTTTTTTAAAGGAATCAAGGATAATCAAGATATCTAAATTCAATTCTGTCCGGCATTTATTTTCCATTTGTCATCTTAGGAAATGGAAAGAGAAATGAAAAAAGACTTATTGGGGCCGGGCGGTGGCGCTGGAGGTAAGGTGCCTGTGCTAACCTAGGACAGACCGCGGTTCGATCCCCAGGTTCCCCATATGGTCCCCCGTGCCTGCCAGGAGCGACTTCTGAGCGAATAGCCAGGAGTAACCCTTGAGCATCACCGGGTGTGGCCCAAAAACAAAACAAAAAAAAAAAAAGAAAAAAGACTTATTAAGCCACTTGATCTAGTGCTTAAAATATAAGGAGTAATTTTTTCAATCAGAGACAGGAGAGCTAATACTGTCACACTGAGATTGGTACACAGAAGTATTATTGCCTTTGGTGTGTTTCAGGCATTTCTGAGCAAGAAGTGAAGGCAGTGAAGGTAACTTATTGGATGAAGGATTGAGAAACACTGTACTCAACATTTCTGTTTCTAAGATGTTACTAAAGCATAAAGAGCTAAATGTTTCTAAACACTACCACTGAAGCAAGGTCAACTTATGAAAAACTTAGAAGGCATAGTAATTGTGCAGAAACTGTTCAAATATTTCACATTAGAATCAATGTAACTACGAATTTGAGAACTAGAAGAGAGCTTTACGCAATTTGTATAAACAAAATAAAGCATATCTGAGTGTTAGGAAAGATGAACAATTACTTTTGTGGATTCCTAGTATGAATAATTTGACTGTGGCTTCTATTAACATAAAATGAAAATATATCTTGAAGAAAATGATCAATTCAAGAAAGACAATTATATCTTACAATATTGACAGACTATGGTTTCATGTGCATCCCTGTTCTACTACTTTGTATGTTAATTCTATAACTTTTATAACACACTAAAAAGTTAAGGTTTTTCATTAACTCCATTTTAAAAATGAAGAAATTAAGGCACAGAGAGTATCAGTAATCTGTCCAAGGCCAAATAGCAAAGAAGGAGCAGAGTCAGAATTTCAATTCAGACAATATGATTGAAGACAATGCATTCTGTCCAATGCATGGCTCAGTGGTGGAACATAAACTTTATATGTATGAGGCCCTGAGTTTGATTCTTGTTACTCAGCACAAAAAGAAAGGAGGAAAAATTAAAAATGAAACAAATAAACAAACAAAAATTGTATTCAGAAATTTCCATTGCCAATACTTGCTTTTATTCTTGACTTCTGTCCTGTACTTTGTTTTGGTTTTGTGGTCACACAATAAGGTTCTTGGGAGGTGAACTTCAGGCTCAGTATTGGGGAGTCCTAATTGGAGGTTCTTTGGGAACCACATAATGCTGATAATGGAAGTGAATTGAGTTTCTTGACAGCAAAGAAGGTACTCAACCTGTTGAGTTATTTTTATGACCCTAACCTTTGAATAAACAGGCCTTTCTATTGTGGTAGAAAATGGAAACATTAAGGATGACAGAGAAATCAAAGATCTGGGATGCTACAAATGCATCAAGTATAGTATTGAAAAAGATTATGGGTTAAATTGGATAAAAAGGGCCCGGAGAGATAGCACAGTGGTGTTTGCCTTGCAACCAGCTGATCCAGGATCAAAGGTGGTTGGTTCGAATCCCAGCGTCCCATATGGTCCCCCGTGCCTACCAGGAGCTATTTCTGAGCAGACAGCCAGGAGTAACCCCTGAGCAATGCCGGGTGTGACCCCCCCAAAAAAAATGGAGAAAAATGTGAGTAGTCAGCTTGACATTCTTTTGATGCAAATAGTAACAAAAGAGATTAAAAATTATGACTTTAAGGGCCACATAGGTAGCTTAAATGACTAGTTTTCATGCTGTAAATACATAAAAAGCTCTTTGATCCTGAGTACTACAGGGTCCTATAAGCACCTGTAAATGCCTCCTCCCACCCAGTATCAAGGGGGTTATACTGAGTGTGACTTAAACTGTCCACCTACAAGTGGGATTGTCCACCTACAAGGTTCATCTGGGATGTGTCCTTAAATCCTGGTCAACCAGTGGAATAATGAATGTGTGAAACTATGAAATGAGAAAAATATAGCAATAAAACATCTCATGACTATAGTCCTGTATCATTTAATCATTATTTAGCTAAAAATAATAAATAATAGTTGTCTCACAATTTTACACCTTATAACCTGGATGTATAGTGGTTTGTGCTATACTATATGAGAGGTACACCATTTAACTAACTGTGCTTTCCTCAGAATCAATTGCAGTGTTAAGAAAAAACTAGATCATTTAAACTTTATTTCAGTTTTTAAAGACACTTTTAAAAATATTAGAAAAATAGGGCTGGAAAGACAGCATAGTGGTAAGGCATTTGCCTTGCATGCAGCCTATCCAGGATGGGAGGTGGTTAGAATCCCAGCATTCCATATAGTTCCCCAAGCCAGGAGTTATTCTTGAGCACAGAGCCAAGAGTAACCCCTGAACGCTGTTGGGTGTGACCCACAAAAACAAACAAACAAAAGACTAAACAGAATAATAAGTATTTTGAAGAGGACTCCTATTAGTTATGACAGCTATATGCATGTAATTTCATGCATATATACATATTTATGTTTCTAACATATATATCTGCATGCATATACTATTCTTATTAGATGTAAGGCCTTAAAATAGTCATTGTTTTTCTTTTTGTAATATAATTAAATGTTAAAGAAAATATACAGAAGTTACTTTTGAGATGTTTAAAGGTTATAGTTTACATTCTTGTGTCAAACCATGACTTCTATTATTGACTTTTAATCCTTTTCATACTTATCTCTATGCCTATGTGAAACAAACTTCACATTTAATATAAGGCTTGACAGTTATATGAGACATGCATTTCACAGATACTTCTGTCTTTTCTTTCCATTCTCTTTTTACCACACAAAAATAGTGATCAAGAAGCAGTTATACAACATTCTGAATACATTTCCACTAGAGATGGACACTGTGCTGTCAAAGTTCCCATACAATCAACAACTGTGCCCCAATATAACATGAGAGCTGTAACTTTGCTAACTGCCTACTGCAAAGTTCTATTAGGTTATCAAATCCATTTCCAGCTCAAACAAGATGAACCCTATTTACATATTCCTGAGTTTGTGCTTTTAAGAGACTCCAGTCATCTGGTTTCAACTATTCTGATTAGGTCTCACTGACTTTTCCTTCTTTTCTCCTCCTCCTGATCCTCCTTTTCTTCCTTCTTCTCCTCCTTTTTTCCTCTTCTTCCTCCACCTCCTTCTCTTCCTCTTCTTTCTTTTCCTCTTCCTCTTCTTCCTCCTCCTCGTCTCTCTCTTTTTTTTAAATTTCGGGCTACACAAGTGTTCCTCAGAAATTACTGTAGCACTCAGAAATTACCTGTGCACTCAGAAATTACTTTACTCCTGGCAGTATTCAGGGGATCATACAGGATAGCTGGTATCAAAACCAGGATGACTACATGCAAGACAATCACCCTACTTGCTGTAATATCAGTCCTCCTGCCCTGAACTTTGAGTTTTGTGAGGACAGAACAATGTTTCATTCTCTTCTTAACTTTGCATTTCCATCGTTAATAATGCACCATACAATAAGATCATTCAGTTTGAATAAATAATATTGACCCCCCAAATATCTAGTATTATTTTAGTAAGTGGCAAATGAACTTGTATACTTAACAATTTCAATATATCATAATTAATAAAGTAATTCTGTCATTTAAATAATGTAAATTGATATAATATGTAAAAGGATTTGCTGGATAGTTTTGTATTTCTATGAACAAATAACTTGCTTCTTTATATTTAGTAGAAATGAAGAAAATAGCAAATGTTCTGATGCTAGAACTGGGACAAATATAAATGATCTAAGTGAATGTACTTTTTTTTAGGTACTCAAGCTCAATTTTATAAAAAAAAATTAACTAATTGGCACAAGTATTCATCACAATCACTTATTTTGCCAATTAAGACCGAGAATTAGACTGGATCACATACTCATATTTATTGATATTTTATGTGAAAGAATATTAATATGTTAAGAAAATAATACTGGTTGATGTGCTATTAATATGAGGCAAATAGAATCAGAGATAATGGAGAGAAATGTATTTACCTTGACGGTTACTGAGCTTCATTTTGTATCCTGTATATGGTTTCCTGAGCACCACAAAAATTTATTCCTTAGCACAGAACCAGGAGTAAGCTCCACGGATGTGGTCCCCAAACAAAACAGAATACATTGTTATATATGAACATGCATATATGCATACACACAAATATTATAAGCCTCTAATAATGAAATAATACCTATCATATGTTAAAAACAATAACATATACTAAATGAAGCAAGCCACTTGTAAAAAGTTAAATATCGTGTAATTCCACTTATAAGAATTGTATAAATTATTCAAAACGATGGTAATGTAAAGCAAAACAATGACTACTGGAAACTGAGTGTGATGAGTAGAAGAGGGAATTCTTTAGTGGCTATAA
Source organism: Crocidura indochinensis (assembly GCA_004027635.1). Classification (NCBI taxonomy): domain Eukaryota; kingdom Metazoa; phylum Chordata; class Mammalia; order Eulipotyphla; family Soricidae; genus Crocidura; species Crocidura indochinensis. Next base: position 17,517 of record PVKC010003277.1, read on the forward strand.
AACTGGATTTTATAAGATTAAATATTAGAGCTTTTTGTGGAATATTGTAAAAAACATAGATGTATTATCATTTAATAGTCCACTTATAAATGTTGAGATGGTAAACTTTATGTATGTGATTTTTTTTACCATAGTTCAAAGTAAAATACTCAGGGCTGGACTAATAGCACACAGGGTAGGGCATTGTCTTGCATGTAGCCAACCTGTTTTCAATCCCCAGCATCCATATGGTCCCAGAGCATCACCAAGAATAATTCTTGAGTTCAGATCCAGGATTGATTTCTAAGTATCGCCCAGTATGTCCGATGCTGCCATCCCCAAAGTCAAATACTCTGAAAGATATACTTTGTCTAAGTACTGGTAAGTGAAATGAATGCCTCTGACCTTCCCTTTCCTAGTACTCATATCCCGACACTGTTTTTAATTTCACTTTTTGGTTTTGACTGTTGACAAGAGACAAAAGAATTCCAGAGGAGAGACTTGTCTGCTTCTTTGCTGCTTTTCTGCTTCTCTGAAACTGAGGATAATGTAAATTCTGATAATATTTTAATGTGAAGTTAAGATATCAATTCTGTAAGTTATGAAATCATTTTGTTATTTTGTTGGAATGGAATAGAATCAGTAGATGCACAAAGATGGAAATTGGTTAAATGTTTTGGTATTTCTTTGACTTTAAAGTAATCTCATGACGATATTAACACCACATGGTGAGATAGAAAAAAAAAACTTAGGAAACTCTGAGGATTATTATTATTATTATTTTTTTTTTTTGGTTTTTGGGCCACACCCGGCGACGCTCAGGGGTTACTCCTGGCTATTTGCTCAGAAGTCGCCCCTGGCAGGCACGGGGGACCATATGGGGAACCGGGGGAAAGCCTTCAGCACCCGGTATTCCCAGGCGGTCTCCCATCCAAGTACTAACCAGGCCCAACCCTGCTTAGCTTCCGAGATCAGACGAGATCGGGCACGTTCAGGGTGGTATGGCCGTAGACTGAGGATTATTTTTAACCTTTTTTTTTTTTTTTTGGATTTTTGGTTTTTGGGTCACACTTGGCAGCGCTCAGAGGTCACTTCTAACTCTACACTCAGAAATCGCTCCTGGCAGGCTCAGGGAATCATACAGGATGCCGGGATTTGAACCACTGTCCTGCATGCAAGGCAAATGCCCTACTTTCATGCTATCTCTCCAGTCCAGGGAACTGAGGATTTAAGTGAGTTAATTGGGATTTGATACATTGGAAAGAGTAAGTATATGCTACTGGAAAGGAGTCAGGTAAATAATTATAGAGAGAAGAAAAAACTAGTAGATATTTTTTCAACTTGTGTTTACAATAAGGAGATAACATAAAGGAGCAATTGAGTTACAAGATATAATTTATAGATGAAATTTCCAGAGGAATCATGAAAATTGAATTAAGAAGAATAAATATTTGAAAGGAGAGGTGAGGTGTACTTTAATTTTCAGAAGAGGCAGAGGAAAGATCTATGAGATACTGATGTTTAAGTTTCCTGATTCTGAATAAAGATTTCTGCTACCTTATTCTATTGACCAAGTTGATAATTTAGAATAAAGTGTCTTAAGTATCATTTTGACTTTTAATTTAGATTATTTGTTTTCTGAGTAGAGCTGAGCTAAAGGTATGAGTGAAAGACACGGGTGAACATTAAAGGTGAGCTTCAGATACCTTTCTTATCTTTACTGGGAAATGGAACAACTAACACATCAAGTCTTTCTAAAACATGTCCTTCATTATGCTAAACACAACCACTACTTGATAGGTGAACTGACCTAGAGAAACAATCATAGAGGGCACAGATCAAAGCAAGAGAAACCAGTGAAAGACATGTGCAATAAAAGCATTTTTTGCTTAAATAATGCAAAATGTGGTAGGGCTGAAATTCAAACCGTTTTCTTATTATATGATTTCCAAATTATCTCTTTGTAGGGAGACTTGAAGTTTGGGAATATCTTTAAAACATCTTTTAAAAAATAAAGGATTGTGAAGTAACTGAAAATAAAACATTAAAAATATTTTAGGAGCTATCTTACGATGATTCAGCTTCTGTTTCTTTTCAGACTACTAGGATTATTTATAATTGTGTAACTGCTAATCCTGAGATATTTTTTATGTCTTTACTAAAGACTCATTCAAATGATAAATTGCTGACACCTTTATACTAGCTTGACTTTCCTCATTTTATTATTTTTATTATGCAAATAACTATCATAAAACTCTCAATGCAGGCTTCCACTGAGATGTGAATGGAGAGTATTCTGAGGAAAAACAATCTTATTAAAGTGCCTTACTTTATTAGGAACACTTAGACCCATTATAAACACCAGAACACATGGCATAAAATGATTAAAATGTCTGTGGTAAGACAATTTTGACCCTAAATTGCTGGCAGTATATCAGTATCTTATAAGCATCTGCCTGTTTTTATAGGAAATGAAGTATTAAGTTAATTTTTTGGTTTGTTTTTGTTTTAGGGTCACATTCCATGGTATTCAGGCCTTTCTCCTGGCTTTGTGCTAGTTGTGCTCTGTGCTATCACTCCTATGATAGTCCAGAGAGGCTATAAGCAGAACTAGGGATCAAACGGGTTAGCAACATTCAAGAAAGTCCCTGTACTTGTAAGCTAAACTATCTCTCTGGCCTTGACAGAGATGCAGGTATTATGCAGGCTAGACAAATTTATTAATATAGACTCAAGATAACTGACACATTTTTAAAGTAAAAATCTAACACGTTTTATAATAAAAATATAACATGTTAAGACATTTGATTCATGGGCTGGAGTGGTGGTGGAAGCGGTAGGGCACTTGCCTTACAAGTGCTAACCTAGTACAGACCTCAGTTCGATCCCTGTGTCCCATATATTCCCCAAGCCAGGAGTGATTTCTGAGCGCATAGCCAGGAGTAACCCCTGAGCGTCACTTTGTGCATCCCAGCAAAAAAGACGTCTGAACATCTGATGCTTAATTTATTGAATACTATTACATATAGATTCTTTAAAAGGGTATTGATTAAGCACCAATATTAAAAATTCGTTAATAAATTATTTTTTAACATTTTATTTTTCTTCAAGATAATTTCTTGAAATTTTCTTTTTACTCCTCAATTTAACCCAATTTTACTTCTTGCTTAAATGGTTCCTAAAGACAAGTTGGATTTATTATTATATTTGTTTCATTATTTTGCTATGGCTTTATTTAGAATTATTTCATTTTCTTTGATTTACTATGAGCTGAAAGTAATTTGTTGACATATAGCTTTTGATTCCTTTGGTAATGTTTTCACATTTATCATTTTTTGAGTTCTCTGAGCTACCTAGATTAGTGACTGTGAGATTTTTATGGTAAAATTTTTAGTCACTGTGGCTGCAAATATTTTCTTCGTTTCTCTATATTTATGGCATTTTGCATGGTAATATGTTACACCATTTGTAGTTCTTGAGATAACTTTTGAATGTTTCCTCTAGTATTTCTTTTGTTTTCATTTCTATTTCATATTCTATTGCATATCCTTGGAGTCCAAGATTCTTTTCTCACATCATCTAAGTAGGTTTTAAATAGTCCTTTTCGATGAGCAGTGCCATCACAAATATTATTTGCATTGCTGCTTTGTTAGGTCATGCCCAGCAACTCTCAGAGAACCTAGTTGTCCTCAGGGGAGCATATGTAATGTCAGGAATTGAATCCAGATTAGCTTTGTGAAAAGTGAGTGTTTAATCTTTGGTCCCATTGTTGCTAATAATTAAATTATAATTTGCTCCAGAGTAATAGCAAAGCAGGTAGGTTATTTGTTTTGTATATGGATACCCAGACATGATTTCTGGCATACCATTATGGTACCTCAAACACCACCAGGAATGACTCTTGAGACAGCTCCAGGAGTAACCCCTGAATACAACTAGGTGTTTCCCCAAAATAGACAAATGAAAATTATTTATTTACTTCACAGAAATACAATCCTTGACCACAGGACATTAGTGACCTAGCAGCTTTAATTATATCTCTCTAAATGAAAAGTAAGTGTAGAGTATAGAGAGATAGTATCATGGCTAGGGCACTTTTCTTATATGTGGTTAACAGGATTTCAATCACAGCATCACATATAGCACAGCAAGGAGAGATTTCCTGAGCAAAGAGACAGGAGTATATCCTGAGAACTGTTGTTTAATTTTGGAACTGATGGTCCCCAAATTAAAAAAAAATCAATAAATTAAATTTTATTAAAAAATTGAAAGTATTAAATTAATGAAGATCTATTGAAAATTTAATTAAAATCATTGAATAAAAATTTACAGAAGGGGGCCCGAGAGATAGCATGGAGGTAAGGCGTTTGCCTTTCATGCAAAAAGGTCATCGGTTCGAATCCCGGTGCCCCATATGGTCCCCCGTGCCTGCCAGGAGCAATTTCTGAGCATGGAGCCAGGAGTAACCCCTGAGCACTGCCGGGTGTGACCCAAAAACCACACACACAAAAAAATTTACAGAAGGAAGAGCATCCTGCATATATTACCCCTAAAAAGCAAGTAGAATATTTGACAATACCTCTGCAATTTCTTGGAACAGCATTTTTTATTCCTGGCTTTAAAACATTATTGTAAAATAAAGTATTTTCTCTATTTGATGAGAATAGTAGAACCAGCAGTTTGCTGCAGATCCAATTTGCATTTCAATTCAGCCTGTAATATGTACCCTTGAACCTGTTTTAATATATGTCTTTTATTTGGGATAGCAGCTACTAAAGAATCTATGTCAGTCTTGGTAGTAGAGTGGACCAACAAGTAGATGTGAAAGCAACCAAAAGGGCCTGTCTGAGTGTATATTGAAATAAGAACTAAAAGAGATCACATATCAACTGGCTGTGGCTTGGAGGAAAGAGATGAACCAAGGATAACACGGTTTAATACACTCACAGGATGTTGATATAAATGTGTTGTCTGCAGCAGCAAAATCATAAATTACTTGAGAAAATTGATCATTTGTTGTTTATCTTAATTTTTCTGGACTTCACCTAATATCACTACCAATAAGGCCTCCAAAAAAGTGAAAGGGAATTTTGGTATTCATAGGCATTTTAATGCACCCAATTGCTACTCAAAAATATTGTGATGCACTTTTTCACTTAAATAAAGATTAATTTAAAATGTAGTAGGCACTGTAGTAGAACATTAATATTATTATCATAGCTATATTTTGTGCAGTATTATAGGAGATAAATGAATAAGACATGACCTGGAATAGTTCAATGTTTTTTTTTCCGGATTTCAAAAGCACAATTATTGATTTTATTTTTATCATGGTTAGAATAATAGTAACATTTGTCATCTCTGTCTTTTAGCACTCAGCTCATGTGGAACTATTAAAAGTTGCCCTTATAGATTGTTCCATAAATAAAACAGGGTTACAGCATATGGTACAATATAGTCTTCTAGAAGAGTAGATAAATGCAATTATAAACTGTAGTGTTTATATGACTAGAACATTGGGGTAGCAATCTCCAAAAACAATAATGAAGAAATTTAATGGATGAATTATGTATTAATTGTTTTCCTGAAAAAGTAATAGTGGAGATGAACTTTATTTATGGCTGGATTTATTTAAAAGGGTTAAGAAGGTTTCAGTTTTATCATATGCCCTTGGTTCTCAGGCATTATTTATGTTTTGTTGTATGCTAATGCAATCTTATCCATTTGTTAAAATGAATTAATAAAAATGTGACCTAATTACAGTGTTCTCAAGTCATCCTGCCTAAACATAAACATTGGTAAATTAGTAACTCAGATTTTCTTTTTGATAAGGCATTTTTAAGAATTTGATGAATACATTAGTTTGGTATTGACATTCTTCCTTCTATATTTATTCTCTGGCCACTTGCTACTTCCAAAGGTCCTTATCTATCATGTAATGATTCTTGAATTAGTGTCTGGACTCATTGCAAAGAAATCTTTCTCTTTACCAAATTACAAGATTTATTAATAAGCTCTCTATGTCAACTCCACTTTGATCTGTGGATCCTTTGCCCCAACCCTGTCCCTTACTTATGAATGAAGTAGGTATTTTTGTCCATTTGCTCCATTTGTCCTTGGTGTTCTTTTTAAAGCTATGATGACAGATTGTTACAGCCAGGATTTTTGTTTGGACAACATTAGCTTAACTGGCTCAGAACTAAACATAAACGACTAACCTTTAAAAATATTTTATTTTAAACTTTGTTTTCTGCTTAGTAAGGAAAAATAAAAGACTTTTATGTGTCCTTTCTGAATTGCACCCAGAATAGCTATTAGGTGTGGCAGCATGGTAAGAAATTCATCAGTTGAACCAACCATTTGTCTCATTTGATTGGGAATTATCTTAAATCATTCTTATTTAACAATTTAATTCCAGGAAGTCCAGGTATAATTCATGAGAGCCCATTTATAATAATGGTTATAATTGCTTTGTTGTTGTTGTTGTTCTACTTTTAGGTGGCTCCCTAAAAGGGACATGAATCATGGAGATTCTTAGTCAAAGAACAGGCAATAGATTTAAGTTTCAAATGTAAGCAAAGCAATTTCTAAATTCCCTTTAGTAGTGCAGGTAGTCTGGCTTAATATGTGCATAATTATAAAGAACACTGGAATTCAATTTATGACTTTATTTCCACAGATGGTAACACAAAAAATTAATATACTAAAATAAAACTCAAGTATAGAAAATTTCATATTTTTTTGCAGCTTTAACTTTATCCTAAAGATTTCAGTTTGGAAATTCTCCTACATTATGACTTCTAAAACATTCTTTGAGGTATGCTATTTTAATTTAAAAAATAAAAGAATAACTCGATTTATCTAGGTTAGACTCGCAAATAGAGAGAAAATCAAGGGAGGGCACCTGGACCAAACAGATGTATGGTCACTGATAGCAAGCTGGACAAAGAGGGGACCACCTACTCTAGCAGCCTAGGGGGTGGGGGGTTGTGGGGGATATGGGTTGCAGAAAGGGAATGGGGAAGGGGGGAGGACAAATTTGGTGGTGGGTATTCCCATGACTCAATGTTAATATGTACCTAAAATACTAATGTGAAAGATATGTAAGCCACTATGATCAAAATAAAAAAAATTAAATTAAAAAAATAGAAAAATTAAAGAAAATATTGGGGAAATTAGATAATTTAATAATTTTACCAGTGGTGATGCAATGGATCATTAAATATTAAAATATTATAATTAAGTAAAAACCAATATATAATTAAAAGTAAACTAGAAAACAGCTTATTGTTTGTTCAGAATGTATTTTTAAACTATTTTTTACTATAAGCACATAGTGTTTATATTTGGACATTCATTAGATTGTATAAGGAAATGTTATAAATAAATAAGTGCTACAAATATTAATTATAATAAAGTTATATCTTATGTGATGACCAAGCATATGTTAGTATAATATAGCTATAGGAAACTGAATTGAAAGAGATAATATAGTTAATTTACCCTATGGTCAGATATAGTTTATTCAAAAGAAACAAGCATTTAAAGTTTACTCCAAAGAAGTTAAAACAGAAAACAAGAGAGTAAGCTCTGCTAATATAATTATTCTAGAGTGTTTATTTCAGATGACTGCTGAAATAGATATTTTGTATAAATCATGCATGAATATAAAGAAAAACATACTATTCATCTCTAAAATGGGAATTTTGTTAAATATACTTTTTACTCTTTAGCATAAAGTAAACTTTGAAATAAATTGTAACTTTATAGCTAAGAAATTTTTACTTTTGATTATTTTCTTGTTACATTTTATTGGCAATAAATTTTCATTGGATAAATACAAATTTTGAAAATAACATTTTCCTAATAACATATAATGTTCTATGTTGAGGAAATTTCATTTATTATGTTTAATAAAATCTGTCTGATTCCTTGACATTTTTCTATTTTATTAATAAACAAGTACATATTTCTGATGAATATACCAGTTTGAATATGACTATTTATATTGGGTAAAATGTTTGCTATAGTATTTTGGTATGGTTGAAGTTGCAAAATTCAGGGTTTTTTTGTGTATCAAATCAGTGATTTTTGCAATAACCCATTGTAGTTTTAGAATGCCATTATTATCCTAATATTAAACTATTTAAACTCTCTTATTTATTTTAAACCAGTTTGATTTAGCATATCAAGTGGATAATATACACAATGGAAATGAGATTTATTATAAGTTATTGCCTGTATTTTATGTGCATACTATGTAGTATCACATATATACACATCTTTGCTTTGTTAAGTTACATTTTACAATTTATTTTCTAAATATTATCTTGTTCCCCAAAAAGTTTCTACAAGATATTGTTATATATCAGTGAAGAGACTAAAGCTAAGGAAAGTTCAGTGATTTGACTAAGACAAAAATTTAGATGAAATCATAGAACTATTCTTTCCTCTTGATTTCCAAACGATAGTGTGGATAAGGAGAATAATGACACTCAAAGAAGCAGATTTACTCAGATAAAAAGGTACTATCAGAGAACAATTTTTTCTCAAAGCGAATAGAGTGAAGACATATTTACAAAGGTCTTTATAGACGCTATCAAAATAATTCAGCCCAATTTTGAAATTGTTAATATCAAAGGCTCCATAAACTTCTCAGCTTCCCATTTTTTATTTTATTTTAGTTTATTTTGTCTCTCTTTTTAACCACACACGACGATGCTCAGGGAATACTCCTATTTTTGCTCAGAACGACTTCCTGGCCTGCTCATGGGGTCATATGGGATGCAGGTGGATGACCGAACTCAGGTCGAGCGAGTGCAAGGCAAGCACCCTAACCGCTGGCTCTGGTCCCAGCTTCCCATATTTTAGAAAGTAACACGAAGAAATTCACCTCTACTAAGGGTTCTATAACTCTTGCCTTTAATCCACTTCTTTATTTTATGATGCATAAGTCAACATATAGAGTAGAAATTCTTTGAACTTTTTGAAAAAAAAAATAGACATCTATAAGTACTGGTTTTATCATCAGCAACGTTTGGTAATTGTCACTCTTTCCTCATGATAACCATTTGAATGAGGTTATGTCTGCGCAGCTTTGGAAGTTTTCTAAATGAGAATTTCGACAGAAATAAATTTTTTTTTCTAATCAACTATCAGGTAAAACTGATCTAGACACAAAGTAATGTCTATTTAGTGAAGTGAATGTTAGGGCCTCTTTGCAAACAGTGCTGGGGATTGGGGCATTGGTATAGAGTTTGATACATGTATGTTTTCCTATGATTATATCATACAATTAGAACTGTAAATATACATTCTTTTGACTAGTCAGAGTAAGCTTAAATTTAACAATCTTTGTTTTAAAATACAAGTTCGGGGTGGAGTGATAGCCCAGCGGTGGCTCGCTTGCTTTGGTTGAGGCTGACCAAGGTTGGTCCTCGGCGCCCCAAGCCAGGAGCGATTTCTGAGCTCAGATCCAAGAGAAAACCCTGACCACCACCGAGTGCGGCCCCAAAACTAATCCAAACTAAACTAAAAATACAACTTCGTGGTATACCTATATTTTGAAAAATAATGAAAAAAGGCAATTTTTATATATTGGTTTTCTCCATTTAGTGCAATTGCCTTTTTATAACTTTGTAAAACATGTTCTTATATCTATTGTAATACAATTATTATTATGTTGTAACAATGCTAATATTTATGCCTTTGTATAATATTATAGGTATGTATAGTATTATAATACTTTCACTATCACTTAAGTGTCTAAGATCCTCCATCAAAGCCCTTAAGTAAGTTTTCTGGGCTTTTTTTTCTTTTACACAGCCTTATATTTATTAAGCAGAGATAACTATGATATTTATATTTACTGTAAGAGCAAATGTGAAATTGCTGTATTCAATAATATTTTTTTCATCTACCATTAATATTATCATGCAACAACCTATGGATACCTGAATACATTTTTAGAATGCGTATTCAATAATCACAATCTCCCTACTTAAAAAGTTTACAACACCACTTGTAAAATAACACTTGGAGATACTGCTAATAGAACCAATCAGATTTTTTTAGAAATATTGCTTGAAGGGTAATCCTTTGCTGTTTTTACTAATTCCTCTGTTCTTGATGTTTGTTAAAGTAATCATCTCCTCCATGACATGAAATCCTGCAATCTCATATTTAAGGAGTTTTTCATTAACTGCCCTTAATGTTGCATTAGATTTATTCTAAGTGACAGTGGATTTTCAATCTAAATAAACTAAATGGTCCATGCTCTGTCAAAAAAAAAAAAAAAAAGACTTTTTAGGTTAAATCCATCGTTACTATTTTAAAAGATTTTTCCTTTCATTTCTAGTTTTTAAGAAACTTAAAAATTAGCCTTCATGATAACACAAAGAGAAATCAATACACTACAGATGCTTCTGTCTAAACTTTCATTACAATGCCTAGGGGAACAATATGCTAGAACTGGGGTGCTATGCTACAGTAACTTCAAAGTCAACTGAGAACTAAAATTGAGGTTTTATGGACAGCTTCTCCTGGACATTAAAGGTCACCATATTTGGATGAATTATTCTAAAATAAAATTTAAGTTATAGAGTCACTATAGTCCCAACTTACCCATGACAATAGGAAAAATATTACTTTTTATTGCCATCAGGTTGCAAACTCTTACTATCAAACAGTAACTGAAAATAATACACAAAATATAAAAACTCGAATTGTTATGGTTTTTCCCCATACACATATGCCTAACCAGCTCCTGATTTCTTTTTCTTTATTTTTTAAAACCACATCTGGCTGTGCTCAGGTATTATTCTTGACTCTGTGCTCAGAAATCACTCTTGGTGGTGCTCCGGGGACCATATGTGGTGCCCACTGTACTATCTATTTAGCCTCTTTTACTTCTTAAAAGAGGACAGAAGCTAGACCAACATGCCACCTTTAACTTCAAAGAGATCATTCAAAAGAGTACATTTAAAAGTGTACATTTTAAAATTTAGACACAGGAATTTCCTAAATAGTTTCTTGGACATCTAGATATTAAATTATAGTTTCTGTTTTTACCATCTAACTCAGACATTGAATCTGTGTTGATCACCATTCCTTTTTTTCCCCTCATTGGAGAAATAATACTGTGCCTTTTTAATCTCCCAGGATAGTCTTCTGCTCTTCGAAGTTGTAACAAGATGTGACATGCAGTCCTAGTTAATCAGTGTTCAGTCCAAACCTACAGTGGCAATGAAGAGGTGACACTTACCATTGTCCATGACACTGCCCAGGATTTTAAGAAATCAGAGTGAGGGAAAATAGCATAAACTACTTAAATTTTTTATGGAAAAGGTATAACTTGGTGAAAAAGCACCATCATAAATTCCCAAAAAGTGTATCTTAATGATACACTTAGAGTAAATCATTTGCCTTGAGAGACAGGAGGTCTCTGGTGACCCGCATTGCAGCCACATGAGACTCCTAGACTAGCTACTTTCAGCTAAATGTACTCTCATATTAATATTTTAAAATGCCATAATGCCTTCTCTGAAAACCTCAGAGGACAGATACATCAATTTGCAAGGTCTTCACTCCAGGAAATAGAAACAGGGATAATCTGCCATTAAAAGAAATAGTTCATTATGTCTGCTTCTTGGGAGCACATAAACTATGTCCCTCACATACTTAAGTTGCAAATCCTCACTTTAATGTGAAGGGAAACACCATACCCCAGAGCTTTATTGTCCCCCTGTTTATTAGTACAAAAAGGTTTGTTGTGGTATGAAATCTTAAGCTTGTTGCAGTAATCAATCAGCTTCAAAGAGTCTTTACCCCGAGCCAGATTCATTACAAATAAATCAATTAAACATAAAGTTTCTATTTTCAGGAGTTTCACAATGCAGAATAGAAGCAAATGCATCACAGTTAGAGAAAGGAATTTTCCTGGAGCAATGTCTCTTCACAAAGAGCCCTTTTGCCTTTATTGCACCATAGAACACATGCTGTACTTTGCTCTTTTATTTTTGTTAATTGCAGACATTCTTCTTCTTAGCATATATTTTTCATCAGGGAAAAATCACATCCATATGAAAAAGATGTGTGTTAAGCTAAAAATATTTCTGGACATAGAAAAAAGTAAACCATTGGTTTGTGTCTTCTTGTTTTTACTATCCTGAACATCTCTTGAGGCATGTGGACAATTTTTATACACAAAGATTTTTTTAACCCTGTTACAATTGTTTTGAGGCAAGCCCCTGAAAGCAAAACAAAAAATAAAAACAAAAACAAAAAAACCACCCAAAGTCCCCAAATCCAATAAAACAGTCCAAACAACCACAAAAATACACCAAAATTCATTATTTTAAGCAAAATTAAAAAACAACATAAAAAACTATGCATCTGTTAAATAATTGTCTAATTTGGAGGAATAGTGATGTGAGAAAATAGAAGCTGCAAAGACATCTTTTGCTTTCTCAATTGGTAAGTCAAAGTTATCAACTGCAAGAGTCTACATTGATGAGCTTCTTCATTTTAAAAAATATATTTTGTCCTTGTATGTTTTTAATAAAGTCAACTATTTACTGAGACTATCAGAAGTTAGTCTTTGATTATCAGAGATAACAAGCATCAGTTATTACTTAGAGAAATAGAATCAAAGATGTCATGCCACAGAGATGGGGATTGAATGTGGAGAGTTGGTTCTGGGTATAAGGAGGGGGGTTTGGAGAGGTAGAGACAATCCAAATATTTAATACTTCTTATATAATAAATTATTGGTAACTGTGAATCCCCATATAAATAATTCATTAAAATATCCTAACACTTCAGTGAAGTATCTTTGCTTTTGTTTTTGTTTGAGGCCATACCCAGCAGTGCTCAGGGCTTATTCTTATCTCTGTTCAGGAATCACTACTGGAAGTGAATTACAATGGGGGAACTGGGCATTTAAACCCTAATTGACTACATACAACCAAGTGCCCTACTCACTGTACCATTGTTTGTTTCTTCCCATGAAATATCTGTGTTACTCACCATTCCTGCTATTTGGTGACTCATGTGTGATTGGCTCTGTGTATGGTAACCTGTGACAGTTCCCTTCTGGAGTCTTCCTAGAGACATTCAAGATAGTGCTAACACTGTGTATTTCCAGAAGCAGATGTGGGGTGACACCTACTCTTCACCTCCATGCAGGATACCTACTTTCTAGGACATATAAAAATTTCAGTTAATGTGTCTCTTAATTTACCAGATGTTCTTTTTTTTTCAGATGTGGATTGAGTCTGAAGGACACAGTATTAACCTTTTCAGCAATTGAGAGTGCTCTTGTCTTTGAAGAAGTTGTGTCACTACCAATGAATGGTAGTGAAATACCTACTCTGAAAATAAACCAAAAATGCTGGAAAGAGAAAGAAACCTTGGTTTGACTTTGGCAAGTTTGTGAATGTGCTGCAAATATCTCTTTTGAGAGTGTGTGGCAATAGGAAACTATATTAATGAACACATTATACTTATTAATATTCGTTATTCAAATCAGAATGTTCACGGAGGTAAAGAATTGTATTGTAATGAAGGAAATAAGACTGTACCCCAGTAACATTTATTAATGAACATCATGTAAGCATTCTTCAGATAATGGATCATCTATAAAAGAAAATATATTTTCTTTGAGCAGGAAATGTTTACCACTAAAGGAGGCATTAGCTATTTTCAAGGATTTTAAATTTCATGGAACTGACCTGTGACATATTAGCATCATAGAGAAAAATTCATGTGATTTAATTATAACTCTTAATCTATCATGCTTTAAGATAAAGTATAGAATATATTTCTTGGAAAATAAAAATATTGTGGTCTGAATGATAGTATAGTGTGTAGGTATTTGCTTTGGAGTGGCTGACCTGGGTTTTATCCTTGATCCTCCATATCTCTCTTGAGCACCATAGGAGAACTTGAGTGAAGAGCAAGAAATAAGCCCTCAGCAATGGTGTGTGTGAAGCAAATACAAAACCAAAACAATATCAAAATATTTGTTTGAACCCTCATAGCTGAAGATTCAAACATTCATAATATGAAGATTTAAACCCTGATAATAAAATATTAGCTATAATAAAATAATTTGTAAATTTTAGGTATATGATCCACCACCAGATTTAATTTCCCTAAATGCCAAATTCCTTCCACCACTATTTCCAGAATTATTTTAGAATAATGCCCAAAAAATAAAAGGCTACGTTTTTTATATCCTTATGGGAATTATTACACATGATAATGGAAGATCTCTGTTTTATCTTATTTGAAAACCGAGGATTATTTGAATGAGCTGGAACTTAAATCTTAATAAACTATTTAATTTGGGGCTTGTTCTCAAGCAGTGATTGAAAGGCCCAGACTCTATCCCAGCAATTTTTGGTCAACAGAATCATTTGTTCAATACAAGAGTCCAAGGATGTATTACTGCTTAGGTTGTTATAACATAAACATATGAGTTTCATTCAGTAAGGCTTAGAGGACCATATGTTTCCAGAGACTGAACCGGGCATGGCTGCTCACACTATATGTGTCAAATCAGTATACCATCTCTCTAGGTCTTAAAAAATATATTTTTATAGACTATTCTACTAAGACTTTACACTCTTCATCATTGAGAGAATTAAGAAAGAGAACTGCACAAAAGAGTTTATAATCTAACATCACATGAAGCTTTAAAATAATATTTTCTTATAATTTAATAAATATTTAAAACTAAGATATGCTTTTAATTCATTCTCAAAAACAAATTCATTCTGATTTTTTAATTAGCAATGAACAAATTGGAAAAATAATTCAAACTTGAAAGTGCAGACATAGAAAAAATAAGATTGTTCCTGACAAAGAAACATCTTACGACAAGAAACAAAAGAGAGTAGTGATGATGGGAATAATAAAGTAGATAAAAGGGAAGAAAAGGTGAATAGATTTTAAAATCTGCAATGTTGAAAATGTTTCTTTCCATTAAAAGTGATCAGCAACTAGGCAAACTTTTTGACAAAAGTTTTGAATTATAGTAGTTAGATTTTGTACTATATCTTATGGTATTTTTAATGCAAAGGACATTATTAATATTGTTGATAGAAATATCTGTACTTCATTGTTCAAAACATAGTATGCTCTTTACAAAAGAGTTTAGTGTCATAAGTAACTTCTTGCTTAGATAATTAAGAGTATTTGATGATCTTTTGGTAAGCAATTGCTTGCTGATTTAATGACAATGTTAGAATTAAGACAAAAGTTTTTTTAGAAAAATTCATGAACTGGAAATTTTCTCAATACGCTGCCTCATCATAAATTCAGAAAGATTGATGACAGGTACATAAATTTTCTTAAGTGTCCATAAGCACATTTTCAGAAAGGTGGAAATGGGGGTGGAAGAATGAGTAAGTTATCTGTGTTTGAAGCCTGACGGCTGTTCATCTAGGAGTTGAGAGTCCAGATATGAAAAGGAAGATGGTCATAGTTTGGTTTATAAAGAAGTTCTAAGGCTTCATGAACAGATATCATATATTCTGAAAAGAATTAAATAGTTCTTGAGACAGTGACTTATTTATTTGAGCCAGGGACAGTAATTTCTGCTGTAAAATATATAAAATGTATTGTGACTCTTGTACACTGTTAGTCATCAGAAAAAACAAAAATCATGTTTACATATTTCCTTTTGCTGAAATTATTCTTTAGTTATAGTAATGTTTCCATTATTGTGGTGAATAATTTTAACTATCTGAGTAATTTTTGAACTTATGTTTTCTATGAATCATTAAAGGTATTCTTTTCTAAAGATAGTGGCAATTTTCTTCCAAGTCTGATTAAGAGCATGTTGTGAGTATATTTTTCCTCCTTCACCTAGGTATTTCTGGCTCATAGCAGCTGATGTCAAGATATGGAATGACCAATCTTCTATCTAAACCTGAGAAACATGACTGAGGGCAAGTTTAGACCTGCCTACATCTGCTGAGATGTTATGAGGATTCTTCTCTTAGAGATAGTTGGAGCAGAGTGCTTTGAATTCTTTGTACTGAAACAGAAGATTGCTTAATAAAATTAGAAAAAAATAATTTTATTTCAATCATTAGAAACCTTTGAACTTATCCTTCTAGGTATATATCTAGACTAAATATAACTAAATTACTTTTAGTTGCATATTTATAGAGTATAAATTTTGTCACATTACATTTTAATTGGAAAAAATCAATGATACTTCATAAATTAAGTTTAGGCAAACAAGAAATAATTATTAATGTTTAGTTAAATTGGCTCAGGGATTAAAAATTATTTTTAAATTTCCTTTTATTTCCCTTCCCTTCTTCCCTATTTTTAGATTTCTTAAACAGTGAAAGGAGAAAGAGTAATATACTGAGTGGAAAGTGGAGGCAGCAGAGAGAGCTATTCTTAAATCTAGAAGTACTAAGAGGGAGGAAAATAAATGGTAGAAAGGAAAAGAACTTCAAAATTGAATGAAAGCAATTTTTTACATGTTATATTATTATTGCAATACTCATCTTCATGAGGGGGTAATTAATAGGTGATAGACATCGTCAAGAAACCAAAATGTCCCTGCCCACTACCCTTATTTCTTCCTGTTTGTGTCTTACTTTCTCTGTTCATTTCTTTTCTTTCCTCTTTTTCTTCTTCAGATACTCTAAGGCCATGGGTGATCTATGTATTTCACCTTTAAAGCCTTACATTCCTTCATTCTACATTGGTGCTGGTACATTGTATAAATGAAACTCAGCTATAGATAACTTTATAAGTCACAATGTCTTCACAAAGGGGATATCAGGGGCCAGAGAGATAGCACAGTTGTAGGGCATTTGCAGCCTATCCAGGAAGGACCTTGATTTGATCCCCAGAGTCCCATATGGTCCCCAAGCCAGGAGTGATTTCTGAGAGCAGAGCCAGGCGTAACCTCTTTGTGTCAATGGGTGTGCCCCCACAAAAAAAGGTATGATTTTTCTTTCCAAGGAAAGTATATGATGAACTTATCTTTCAGAGTGGAAAAAAGTTATTAGAAACTGTGAGACTTAAGATACTTAGCATTATTTTATGAGGATCTGTGAAATGATTTATGTGATACAGTACTAAGAAAGAATTAAACAGGGTTAAGGAAATTGGGGAGAGTCACTTGAGCAAGTGAGAAATCTCTGATTTCTTTTTTATTTTTTAGAATACTTGACCTATTTTGAAATTTCCCCCAAATTCACAACTTTTCTGCTTTCTCCTAGATCATGTTGTGAGGTCACACATAGTTTGTTGGCCTCTTCAAATGTATACCAACTCCAAAAAAGAAATTGTATTAGTTTCTAGTATCATAAAACTGATGTTGTAAATGTACAAGTATAAGAACAGAATCTCAAATGCTCCTTACTACAAGGTCTTTTAATTTTTGTCTTTTTTGGCATTATTTATTTTTAATAGTTCATATTAAAATAAAATTTTAAATCATAGATATAATTAATCATAGGGTCTGGGAAGTTTAAGGTTGAATTGAGGGCTTGTGAAGAAATGTATTTGAGCAACAAATTTTAAAGAATTATTTTAAAAACTCATATAATGCATAGCCTCAAATAATTGACCACAGACAATATGAAATACATTTTTGCGTTTTGTGTACATATGTGTATACACAAGATATACCTGGTTATATTATAAATATTGCATTTACATATGCATTAGAGTTGTTTTTCTTTCCTAAAAGATTGGGTTGTAGCTGAATAAATATTTTCCTTGGATTGCAATGTATAAAAACAAATGGCACTTTCAAAATACTTTACCTTAAAAACTTTTCTATTACTCAGAGAAGCTCTTCATAACTGCTTCCTTCAAGTTGGCTTTGTGATTTACTGGGACCATTTAGAGACAGCTCATATTTTCTAGACATACTGTAGATATTTTAATGCCTTAATCAATTTTTGCCACTTTAGTTCTTCTACTATGTTAGATTAATCTTCCCCTAGGTTCCCAACTTTCAAAGAAGATCACTTATCAAAATCATCTTTACAGGAAAAAATGAAGCTGCAATTAAAAAAAACGCACTCATCTCTCTCAAGTCATATATCACAAATATTGTTAACTATGATATAAACAGCCTGTACAATAAAGACTTAAAATAAATGTGAGTTCTTGAGTTCCAGAAACTGTAATATGTTCTTTTATTTTTAGTTTAAGTTAATTCTGTTTTTTCTTTTTTTTTACTGCACTGATACATTAGGATATGTCACTTTTGAAATAATGGAGTGATTTTATCCAAACTTGTGATATAGTTGACAATGATATTTTACAGGTGATAAAAGAAACTAGACTAGAAAATGCTATTAATATAATTATCAGTAAATTATCAATGTCTAATTTGGGGAACCTCTTATTCAGTAGAATGGTAATCATTTTTTTCCAGGCTTTTTTTAATATCATGAACTTTTCTGTGGTCAATAGTCTGCTTTCTCTTATTTCAAAGAAGAACTCAACAACTATAAAAGGGAAAGTGGTGCTTTGCTTTCTGTTGTAAGATTAGAGACAGTTAATTAGGTTGACTCCTTTGCTTTTCTCTAGATGTAAAAGAATACCAAGAATTCTGATCCTGACCAATGGATCAATATATTTAACTTTCAAATTTTCTAATATGAGGCTCTACATCTTAATTAACTACCAATAAAGAAAAACAGCAACAAATTTTGCTTGTTTGGGGGCCATATTCACCAGTGTACAGGAATCATTACTGGCTCTGGGATAATGACTGCAAAGGTTAGAACCTGAGTTAGCCAGTGAAAAGCAAGTGCCCTACCCACAGTAAATCCCTCATTTATTTTTAATGTACCACTATGAAATTATAAAGTTATTCATGATTGGTTTTTCAGGCACATAATGTGTAAACACTAATCCCTTTACCAATGTCCACTTCCCTCCACCAATGCCTCCATGCCCCTTAATACCTGCTTGCCTCCCACCAAACTGCTTCTATAAGAGAAATTTTTATAACATATATTTTTGCACTATGCTTTAAGGTACTCTTCCTGATAGGATTTCATTCTTAATACTTTAATATGACTTCTCCTCTTCCTGGTTGAATGCCTTCTTCCATAATGGGCATTTTTTATCCCTATCCACATCCTGTTCTAACTTTGAGCCACTTCAGTATTCTTTTGAATACTACTTCTCATGTTCTTTATTTTCATTGTCTTTAGCTATTCATTATTTTATCATTATGTTTCTTTATATATCACACTCCCCACTATTTGAAAAGCACCGAATTAAGGTTACATTTTTGAAATTAGACACTCACCATTTCTGAAAGTTTCAGTTAAATAAAATAAAATGAAGGATACTAAACAAAGTAATCTTTGAATTTTTCCCAGCTTTAAAAATCTCTGTTTGAATGAAAGTGAAACTCAATTTACCTGAAGGCAGTGGGAGGCAAATTTGGTGTGATCCTTGAGTGCAAAGTCAGTAGTAAGCCTTGAGGGGTGGGGGTGTGTGTGTGACCCAAACAACTAAAATAAAACAATACAAAACAAAAGAAGATTTCTCTACGGCAGGGCCACAAAATGTTGTATGGAGGGCAGCAAACGGCCTGTGGGCCGCTAGTTTGAGACCCCTGATATACACTGAAATATGAAAGACATTGCTAAAAGATTAGAAGAAAACACAAAGAAATAGAAGGAAATCATACGTTTATGAATTAGAATTAAAATTAACAAAATATCTGCATTACTGAAAACAAATAGGAGATTTGCCTTCTATTAAATCTCAGTGGGATTTTTACCAAAAATAAAACAAATAATTTGAAAATATGTATGGAAATTCACAGAACACAAACAATCAAAGCAATTCATAGAGAAATTAAGGATAATGGAGGTCTCAAGATTCCTGGTTTCAAACTATACAACAAAGCATTAGTAAGCAAAACAGTTTGGTATTGATACAAAATAAAAACAGCTAGAAAACTAATATAAATAATAGTCCATAAAAGTATAAAGACATACACACACATACATGGACATTTGGTATGAAAAAGTTAACTCAAAAACTAAATTAATAACTTTAAGAATCGAAATTATAAAATATACACATGAATCATTGTGGAAGTTTTACCATAGTGATAAAATATAACAATTAAGAAAAAAGAAAAAGAAAAAAAGATTTTTATACAGAAAAAGAAATTAGCACAAAACTAAAATTCACTAATAAATTGGAAAAATATTTGCAGATGATATGCCCCACAAAGGGCTAATATTTAAACTATCTAAAAACTTGCATATATCAATGATAACAAAGACAATGATGAAGTACATTGCACATGTCTGTCTAAATCCAACCATATTGGTGCCTTTTATCTAGAAGGGGCCTAATTGTTGTGGAGAATGAGACAAACTTATATGGGAAATAGGCAGTCATGGATTTTCCTAGCTTTAGAGTTGTCTGGGTAGCCATCACAGGTAGGACATTTACTGAGCATTGCATCACTCCACAACACCCCACCTGGCTCTGAAGAGAGTAATTGTTTAAGTTGGCAGAGACTTTAAGGACAGTTAATAAGCACATCAACTTAAAATAGTGCATGAATTGCAGAGGCTGAAGTACTTAATATAGCCGATCCACAGGCATTTCCAAGATCCTAAACTGCTTATCATTTCTTGGACAAATTTTTGCTTGCCCTGAAAGAATATTTGATTCTTTCTAGGTGCATCATTACAAATCCTTTGTATTATAATGTATAACATATCACAGCATTGTTGTCGTTGTTATTGTTGTTAAGGGGGTGATTTCCCACATTATGAAAGTTGCCTATAAAGAGGAAAAACAAAAAATGTTGGTGGGGTCATGGTGAAAACAATAGCTTCTTGTAAGCTATAGGTGGGAATGTTAATTTGTGCAGTCCCTATAAAAAAACTCTATGGAGATTCTTTAAATAAATTAAAATGCTAATGCAACACACTATTTACTCTTAGGCTTATATCTCATGATATGAGCAGAAAAATTCAAATGTATATTTGCAGCTCTATGTTCATAGCAACATTATTTACAATAGTCACAACTTAGAATCAACCTAAATGTCTATTAATGAATGACTGAATAGAGAAATTAGAGCACATGTACTCAGTGGGATACTAGTCAGTAATTAAAGATGAAATTATGTCTTTTGCAACAATGGATGGGATTGAAATTATTATGCCCAGTGAAATAAATTAGGATGTGAAAGATAATTATTAAACAACTTCATTCTATGTGGTTATAAATGATACAAACCAAGCGAACAAACACAGGAGTAAAACATAACAAAAAGAGCTTCTCCATTGTCAAAGATATGGGAATTATAATGCAAGAAGTTATGAAAGGGGGCCCGGCAGTGGCACTGGAGCTAAGGTGTCTACCTTGCCTGCGCTAACCTAGGACGGACCACGGTTCGAGGTTCCATCCCCCGGTTTCCCATATGGTCCCCCCAAGCCAGGAGCGACTTCTGAGCGCATAGCCAGGAGTAATCCCTGAGCGTCACCAGTGTGGTCCAAAAACCAAAAAAAAAAAAAAAAAAAAAAAAAAGAAGTTATGAAAGGAATGGCTAGGCCATACATTTAGACAGTGCTGATTGTAAGTGTGGTGAGTGTTATGTACTTAGAGAATATGGAATTACAATAGAAACTGTGTAATATTTTTATGCAATAGTAAATTGCTAAAATTTATTTTATTTTGTAAGTTTTCTTAGAAGTCTTGTTGAAGGGGCCCGGGAGATAGCATGGAGGTAAGGCATTTGCCTTTCATGCAAAAAGTCATCAGTTCGAATCCAGGTGCCCCATATGGTTCCCCGTGCCTGCCAGGAGCAATTTCTGAGCATTGAGCCAGGAGTAACCCCTGAGCACTGCCGGGTGTGACCCCCCCCCAAAAAAAGAAGTCTTGTTGAAAGTAGCAGCTTCAGGGGCTAGAGATAACACAACAATAGGGCATTTGCCTTGCATGCAGCTGCCCAGGATGCACCTGGGTTCGAACCACTGCGTCCCATAGGGTCGCCCAGGCCAGGAGCGATTTCTGAGCTTATAGTCAGAAGTAAACTCCTGGTGCCCGGGGTTTGCCTTTCATGCAAAAGGTCATCAGTTCGAATCTTGGTGCCCAGCTGCTAGGAGCAATTTCTGAGCATGGAGCCAGGAGTAACCCCTGAGCACTGCCGGGTG
>PVKC010003278.1:0-39673 GCA_004027635.1 Crocidura indochinensis
CTTGTATAAAATTACTAACTTATTTCTCTAGACTCTGGACACCTTAACGATTAAGTTTAATGGATAGTCAAAAGAGCCCTAACTTCATAAAACTTTTCTTAGTGTACTTTTTTCTTTTATTTTTTACAATATCTTTATTTAAGCACCATGATTACAAACATTTTGTAATTGGGTTTCAGTCATAAAACCCATCACCCACACATCAACAGTGCAACATTTACACCACCAGTGTACTTCTTCAATTTTGTTTGGGAATTTTTATAAAAGAAATTAAGAGTATCAATAAGCAGAGTGTTATATTACAAATACAATCAACTAATTGTTGGAATTAATGGAAGTGGCAATATGTTGCTGGTATCAATAAATTTACAACTTCATGGATTATGACTTCTAATTTTATCTTTTAGGTATGGTACCTGAAAATAATTATTTGGCAATCTATGGTCTCTATTACTAGAAATTGTAAAGGGTTGTTTCTCAATTCACTGACATTTTGTCATAACTGGAAGAAACTATAAGAGGTCATTTAGTCCTATCAAGTATCTAAACATCAGGAAACTGCATTCCCAGTATGGAAAGTATTTTACTCAAGTAATGAACATGTCCCACTATTCAAATATTCTAACAGCCAATCTAGGAAAAAGTTTATGAATTCTGAAATTGCCTAAAGAATGTTTGTAAATGGTGAAATTACAAAATATAGAGAGTGGGAGAAACTGACACAAAGTCAGAAATTTTGTGCTATAAGAATGTTAAGGACCAGCAGAAGAGGTATTGGAAACTCATTTTCATCATGAATTTTGTGTTTTCTCTCACACAGCTTCATTAAAACATTTCCTGGAAAGGTATCCCAGACTTAAATCAATCTATTTAGTTGGAACTAAGAAGAGAGTAAAGGGGTTTTGTGCATATGTAAATCTGGAATCTTGGATATTGTTTCAGGTATGAAATATATTGTGACCATAGTAAAGCAATTTTCCCTCTGCTTAATAGTTTTCTCATTTGTGAATTAGAGATGTTGACTTCTCTGTATAATACATGTAGTTGATATTAATATCAAATGTAATAGTGCATGTTACAGTATCTGAAATATTTTTAAATATAAATATATGAGCCACTGTTATTCAAAACTATTCATACTTAAGTCATATTATAACATAATTCAGATAGTCACTTCTTGGTCATTAAGTGACAAGCTTTCTTTGTTCATCTAAACCCTGAAGGATATCTAATCACCTTAGTTTATTGGGTTCTTAGCTTCATTCTAAGCTTTGAAGAAAAAAGACCCTGGAGGAACCTATATCAACTTTTTAACTCCTTAGAGAATGCATCAATAGCAGAGAGTCAAACTATTCAAGATTTATTTTAGTATTGAGGGTCATTCACTGGTGACCTTTGGATCATTAGTAATTCACTGATAGGCAGAGGAATACAAAACGCTTGGTAATATCTGACAAATAGTGACATCTGTGGCCCGGGAGATAGCATGGAGGTAAGGCGTTTGCCTTTCATGCAGAAGGTCATCTGTTCGAATCCCGGTGCCCCATATGGTCCCCCATGCCTGCCAGGAGCAATTTCTGAGCATGGAGCCAGGAGTAACCCCTGAGCAAGACCGGGTGTGACCCAAAAACCAAAAAAAAAAAAATAGTGACATCTCTGAAGTATCATTATAGCTTTGCAATTTTCCATGGTTTGGACCAAGTTTCTCCATGTTCATGCATTGTAAAATGACTTTTCTCTTTCTAGTGTCTCACATTCTTATCTCCTTTCCATGAATCTGTTATGGGAATTTCTCAAAATATAATCTAAGTGCAAAGCTCTGGAGGAACTAAGAAATTGTTCACTCAACAGAAAGAACTATACTGGGTCCCTCTTTCCACCTCTGGTTAATTTTTCCCATCCACTCATCCTTGTTTTATCTTTCCTGTCCCAATCTTAGTTTTTCAATTTTAGGTAATATCTAATATCATGATAAGAACTAAATTCATTGCACCCGACAATGCTCAAAAAAATCAAATTTGGGTTGTGATTTTATTTTTTATGATATGACATTAAAGTGGAATTGATTTTATACATGCATACATTCATACATTATACATTCATTGTCTCAAAGAAAGAACAAATAATCTATGAACAAAAGTCTAAATATTTAATTATCCTTATTTGGGTAGGTCCAGGACTCTGAGAAAAACATATCATTTGATTTGGTGATGAAAGCTATTGACCCTTTTCCCTTATAAACATGTGAATCAACTTTTTAAAATGTATGTATTATATTTTATGGATATATTATATTAAATATATTAATAATATATTATATACACAATATAATATAAATAAAGCATTATTACATTATATTGATAATACAATAATATCTGATATTAATATTTTATATTTATTTATTCTTAGAAATTATGATGAAAGATAATTGAATATTATATTTTCTTTACCACATACTTTATATTTTAATTTGATCCCAAAGGGTCTATTCTTTAACTTCTGGTAGTTGCTGAAAATTCGAATATATTACTCTTAGGCTTGGTAAAAATACTTGCCATATTTTTATTTATAAATTTACTTATAAATTTAGAAATAGATGACATGCTTTAAGTTGTAATGGATATGGTGATCTTTGAGGAACACGTCATAGCATATCTTGAGGTATGTTGGGTTTCAGCAGTGATAAAGTTGAAATCCAAGTTAGGTCCATTTAAAATATGTCCTCTAATTAATGTACTATCTCCTCTACACTATTCTCCTTACTCCCATCCTACTCACTCTTAAAGAGGGAGGTATGAAGAAACTGTCAAAATAAGTGATTCATAAGAAGTTGCAATAAAATGGACATTTGAGATATGCATGTTCTCAAAATGAATTATTCCTTGAAAAATTGATTAAGGAACCAAAATTGTACTTATTTCTAAATGAAAATTTTACTTTATTTAAATTTTGGATGTTTAATTTTTGGACCTAGGTTGAAAACCATGAGCATTTCTTACTACTGCACTGCTGGGAGGGCATCATTGGGGGGTTATGGGGACTTGACCTCTAAAATA
Organism: Crocidura indochinensis; assembly: GCA_004027635.1. NCBI lineage: Eukaryota > Metazoa > Chordata > Mammalia > Eulipotyphla > Soricidae > Crocidura > Crocidura indochinensis. Next base: position 3,057 of record PVKC010003278.1, read on the forward strand.
TTTTCATGCTTAAATGAACCTTCTATAAAATTCACTTGTTCAAATTACATCTAGAAAAGTTGAAAATCATATGTTCACATTTAGTTCGATTTCAAACTAGTTCTAAACATAAATATCTTAAAATTTCTTTCAATTTATCAAAATTTTAAAGTAACATAATAATAAGAAATATGAAATAATATCTTATATTATTTCATAATATTTTATATTATCATAAATATTTTATGAAATAAATTTCATAGAAGATAAGGGCTACCAAATATTAATAGTATTATAAGGGTGAGTTTGATCTAGAGTTATATAAGCCAAACTGTACATGTAGCTTTATCTAAAGTGTGATATCAAAGAATTTCACAGTGAAATACTTTTGGGAACTCTGACTATAACTTTCCCTTCTTGGAATTTCATTGTGCATTTTAGTATTAAATATTTTGCCAAGCTCTGCCGTAAAATATCCTATTAAATTTTATTTAGCCTCACTTTTTCCAAACTAATTTAATCTTATATTTGTGCGTGTGTACTAATAAGTATAGTTGCATAGAACTATTTTGGGGAACAAAATATTTGTGGGAACAAAATATTTGGGGGAACAAAATTCGAGGGAAAAAGGCAGATTTGGGCTTTGGGGCATTGTATTTTATAATGCTAGAGATACTGTAGGTGTTTTTCTTTTTTTTTCTCATTCCAGTACAAACATAGATTGGGCTAGCACAATATACATTTGCAATTCTAGATTTCAACCCTTGTGGAAATTTCCCAAGTTCCTTTTTGTGAGAATGTATTGCAGAATAACACCTAGGTCAGAATCTGTGAATAATGAAAAGTAGGATATACAACCCTTGTCTTTAAAGGAAGATCCATTTATACAGAGAAGAAAATAGACTAGAGCAATAACATTAAGTGATACAGATGGCAGGCATTTTTAGAATTCAGGAATGAGAACAATGAATAAGCACAAAAGGAATAAGTGAAAACTTATGGGAGAAAACCTTAAGCCAGAAACTAAAAAAGTTAGTCAGAGAGATGAGCTAAGGGAGACCAATTGATTTCAGCTCCATGATAACTCCAATTGGGTTTAGTATTATTTGCACCTTGTTTATTTAGTCAACAAGTGGCATGGAGAAAAAATATAAATAAGATTATAAATCAGTGCTGAGTTCTGTGTCTTATCTTTTGTGTTTGTTTCTCAGACATGCTCTGGATGAAGTATAGCATTTCATTGCAGTGAGAATCTTCCCAGGCTAATATCAATAAGCTTGGAGCTCCTGACTTAATGGTATTTTACTTTATTGTACTTTGAAGGGTCCAAATCAGTGGGCAAAAGCTTAACTCTTAGCAAGTTAGGATTCTTTATTAATCCACAATTAATAGATTTTTATATCAGCAAATAAACTTTGTTGTGGTACTATCATACAGAATTGGATACTATTATGAATAAATATTGGAAATTAAGAGATGCTAAAATTGAGCAAAAGGAAAATAATATAAAGTCAAGTTTTTATTCTTTCAATTACTTGAATAAAATCCATGTGTATTGATAAGTTTGTCATGTCTTTTATTTAAAACACAAGTGACCGCGCATCTCTGTGAAATTGAGGCAGTTTGCGTTGTTCCCACACCATGGACAAAATGACCACATCCCATTTCAATTTACTAGAATTTGATGCCAATGGAAGTCTGTTGGAGATAATTAACTGGTCTCATTAAAGCTTTATAATTTAAGAAGGGATTTGTGTATTTTCAAAGCCTTCATCAGTGACTTTTTCAATTGTAGATGAGAGTATCCTTTTGAATGTTTTATCAAAATATCCAGTCTGCATTAACTATTAGACATGCATGTCCTTTTATGCCAGCACTTGATGGGAACAATAATTTTGTCTTGTTTCCCCCAGGTCCTATGCTCTGTTCCTCCCAAATAGAACACAGCTCCCTCTGGGTTACCAGGAAAATTGGGCAGCTCTACAATTGACAAGATGTGTTTCCCCAAGTCTCATTTCAGAGAGGCTTTGTCAGGTTTAATTAGACAGCTGCCATCTCTTGTGGCTTGCAGTGTATATTTAAGGAGAGAAACATGAGTTCTCTGTAAAATGAAAAACGATGTCATCAAAACTGTCTCTCCAATGCTCTGTTGGCTCTTTACCTACGTACTAGAAGCATGCTCAAGATCCTTCCATTGTTCTATGGAGAATTTCTTGGTAAAGATGTGCTCATTGTGTTATATTTGATAGCAGTGGTTTTAATAAAGTGTGAGAAATATGGGAGAAAAAATTTAGGTAGGAAATGTGGGGCACAGAAAGAATTTTGGTTTGCTATGGAGTATGAGAAAAGAAGTATGTCTTACTTGACCCAAGTAAGACAAAGCTGTGTACATTTCATATTCTATATGCAGATGTGTTTTTTGTTTGTTTGTTTTTGTTTTTCGACCACACCTGTTGATGTTCAGGAGTTACTCCTGGTAATGCGCTCAGAAATTGCTCCTGGCTTGGGGGGCCATATGGGATGCAGGGGATCAAACCGAGGTCCATCCTGGGTCAGCCACTTGCAAGACATACGCCCTACACTATCACTCTGGCCCCTCTATATGCAGTTTTGACCTTAAATAGTCACAGAATGTATCTATGTTCTTGTGGAAAAAGAATATACAGATTGAGAAACCAATGGTAGGAGAGTCAAGGATCAAGCAAATGATGTTCCTGGTGTATTGAAAATTTTCTCTAAAACCATGAAAGCTGTGCCTTTCTATCCTTCCACTCATACTTTAATGGCTCATTTCTGTTCTTGATTCTTGGTTCTTCTTTATCCATGTCATCTATATTAACTCTTTCCAGATTCCTTCAGTTCATAAGGTTGACAGGTGGGTAGCACAGTGAGGAAATTGAATCTTCTCAGAATCATTTTATGAATAGTATTAGATGAAGATTTTCCTAACCATGCCTTTGTATTATTTCTAGGGTTTTGAGTTATTTTTTTTATAATTCTGTACCATTTTCATTTGTGAGGAGTATTTCAGAAAGACAAGTTACCCATTAATTCATTCTGTTAGATTCTATTCCTCCAGCAATTAATATAGAAGAAAAAATGTAGTTTCTGGGAATCTAACATTTCCTGAAGAATTTCTTAGTTCTGCATGTCTATTGTCCCAATGAAACTGAACAAATCTCCAGCCAATATTTTAGAAATTAGCAGAAAATTATCTTTCCTTCTCTAAGTATTTTATCATTATACTCAATTTTGGCTTCCCTCCTCACCAATTTTCTTCATCTATATAGCCAGAAAGTGCCAATTAGAAAGTTTGTGATTGGGTTCCAAGCTTCGATATTACCCAAGATGCTAGAGTCTAGTTGTTAAATGTGTTCAGGAAGGGATTTTATGACATATCTGGTTTAGTCTTGAATGGTAAAAATAAAACAAAAAATAAAGAATTATTCAAAATGTATGAGTGGCACTTTTGGTTACTCATGATGTGCCTATCATTGTAAACTCTTTACATCAATACTTACTATAATCTGCAAAGTCATTCTAAGAAAAAAATTAAAAATATAAAGACATGTAACTATAGATTTTGCATACTTGGGACACATATCCTTGACATCAGAAATATTGGTTGATGATTTTGCTAAAGTATTATGATCACAAATACTTGGAGAAATCAGTTTGTTTCAGACATATGGATAATATGTTTAGTGGCTGTTAACTTTTTTACTGTCATATCACTGATTAAAAACAGAGTTTAATATGAGCATATGATTCAAAGGCTAAAATAATGGAAGGTTGGTGACAAATTTTGATGTTCATTTTAAAAAATGTTTACTGAGGGGCCTGGGAGATAGCATGCAAAAGGTCATCAGTTCGAATCCCGGTGCCCCATATGAACCCCCGTGCCTGCCAGGAGCAATTTCTGAGCATGGAGCCATGAGTAACCCCTGAGCACTGCCGGGTGTGACCCAAAAACCAAAAAAAAATGTTTACTAGCACCTTAAGTTTTATTTAACTTTCATGTAGAATACTGAAACAAATATATTCAATATGTTCAAGGAGTTTTAGGCAGATTAAATAATACTCAGAGATAATATAAAATAAGTATTGAGAGGCCTGAGAGATAGCATGGAGGTATGACATTTGCCTTGCATCTAGAAGGATGGTGGTTGAAATCCTGGCATCCCATATGACCCTCGAAGGCTGCCAGAGTGATTTCTGAGTGTAGAACCAGGAGTAATCCCTGAGCGATGCCAGGCGTGACCCAAAAACCAAAAAAAAAAAAAATAGTATTGAATTACATAAAATTTAAGATGAATAACATGGGACTAAGAGGTCATTAATTTTCAAAAGTAGATGGAGATTTCTAAGGAATATTTCCTTTTTCTGAGCGTCTTCTGTGTCTATATATCAATGTGCAGGAGTGTTTCTAAGTAGGAATGCAAATGTCATACATTGAGAAAATTTGAAAAATATTATTTCCCTGCATGAAGACATTGAAACTTCCCAGTCCTTTGATGGTGTTTGACTGAAATATTCTGAGAAGTGATTTGTCTCACATTACAAATGGTCTCCTAATGTTTCTTACTGAGAGATACAATTGGTGAATTTAGCACAATGTGGCACAAATTTTCTTCATCTTTTACCAATACTGAAGACACTCTTGAATAATTGATATACTATAATTTGGATTGCAGTTTAGTCTTGTGTACTTCTCTTAGAGTAGGTTTAATGACTATGCCAATAGTCCTGGCAGAATGGATAGAATGTCCCTCTTTCTAAGTCTGAGCATGCTGTCATGTGCCATGACTGCTACACTCTGAAATTGGGATGCTTGGTGCTGAAGTTTCCTAGCAGGATAAAAAATTGTGGGTCTATAAATAATAGCAATAATGTAAGTAGCAAAATAAAAATTTCATATTAATTATACAAAATAAGGGAGGTTTTGGATGAAGTGAAGATAATTTCTGGCATAAGGAATGAAAGGAGTTGCTTATTTATTAATATTTTTAAATGAAGGAGTCTGTACACTTAAAGGAAACCAGAACATTAGTAGGTGAAGAGAAAGGAGTTGATTATTTCATTTACAGTAAGATGTATAATGAATATTTTACAAAACATTTCTACATGATCAGATGTGATGGTGATATAACAGTTTTTCTAAAATAGAAAATGCATATTATATGCAACAAAAGACTAAAATAATTAAATTCTACACAATATAAGCATTTCCTTATATTAAAAATAAAACTGATATATGAAATTATAATCAAAAGTAGAACTGTGAGCTGGTGGGATCTGGTTTACTGAGGCAGCTGGAAGTAACAAAGAGCTCTTTATTTGTGAAAACTTAAACTATAATATTGTCCATAAGACTTAGCTCCTTTTCTGAATTTATTCATAGAAGTCAGCAATTGCTGTTGAGTTTAAGGACGCTAAAATGTTCAAAAATTTTAAATCTAGTTTTTAACTTGAATTAAAATGATAAAGAATTTAATGTGAATGAAAGGTATAACTTTATTTAAATGCATTTATTTATTCAGTATTATCCACTACAACATTAGCACTTCTATTAGTTTACATGATTTGTTCATTTTATGAGGAGAACATTTAAGGGTTAGTCTATTTTACAAATTTAAAGCATATTCTATAGTATGTTGAATATAGTCACTATGTTGTTCATTTTATCTCTGGAACTTATCTTCTAATTATAATAGTGTGCCCATTACCAATATTTCCCCATTTCCGCATGCCTTTCATAAACACCATTATGCTACATCTCTCTGAGCTCATCATTCCTGGTCAATTATATCATCAGTGAAAAAGAGCAAGTCGTGGTGATAATGTAGACAAAAGAGAGCCATTCTACCTTTTTCAGTGTTAAAATATAGATTAATTAAATTGTTATGAAAAACAATATGAACAATCCTCAAAAAATAAACTGGTAGTTTCCTGCTGAGAGCACTTTTCAGAGATGAGGTTCAAGGCAAGTAGGAGATCATAACCATGAACCACACCAGGATAATTATTGACTCTATTCCTCTATTCAGGATGCTATTGACTATATTCCTCATCCATGACATTTCCATATGAACAGAAAGCAGGATATGATTCATTATTATAGCTGTTTAACATCCACATGTTAAATCCATTATCTGTATCCTTTTGTTTCATTTTATTTTAATTATTATTCTTCTGATTACAGAAATGTTTCTGGATATTTTCTGTGTCTCCTAGTTTTAATTTGAAGTTAGCATTGATAATTGAGTTGTCGGAAGTTGGCTCATGGATTTTTAGAGCTCTTTCTCTGTTTGGTTCCATCTTTGCAGGATTTCATCACCACAAATCCAAAAACTTATTATGATTAGTCTTTTGAAACTATTTTCTCCAATTTAATAGACATGTACTGATAAGTCATTGTTTTTATTTACAGTAACTTTATTTTTACTGTTATGCATCTTTAAAACACCTATCACCACTATTATTTTTGGTAAATAGAATTTTGAAAGCCTTCTAAAAATTTTCAAAGGTATTTCCCCTCATCAAGGTTATGTTATTTTAGGTCCTTTGTATTTTCACACAATGTTATAATCATGCTGTCAGTTTCCTAAAATATCAACCTGGTAGGGTTCTTAATATACATATGTACAATCTATAGGTTGATCATGTTGATATTTATCTCAACAATACTATCTTGTGATTGTCAACAATGCCTATTGTCAAAACAGACAAATGAGTTCATTAAGTGTTTTATATTATAAAAAAATGATGGTAAAAAGAGAGATACCTCAAAGGACTTGAGTATATTCCTAATATGCATAAGATCCCAAATCTGATCTTTCAATCACCGCCTGGTATAACCCTAGAGACCCACAAACGTTTATTGGAAAGTTAGCTGATGTCCTCTATCACCACTATGGTAAGCACTGAAGCAGCTGACTTGACTGGCTGGTTATTGCTGGACTTATTCTTGATCCCTTAAACACTACTTTCAAAATACCTCTTGATTTACAAATAAGAAGCTATTTAACTTTATGGAAGTGTTAACTAATACTAGAGAGGTTTCCAATGTGTGTATCAAATCAACATGCTGTATGCTTCAAATATAAATAATCTGTTACATATCAATGAACTAAATCATCTTCATTGTAAATGAGTCAGATTTGAAAATTATGAAAAATTCTTAAATCCAGGGCTGGGCAGTGGCGCTGGAGGTAAGGTGCCTGCCTTGCCTGCACTAGCCTAGCGGTTCAATCCCCCAGTTTCCCATATGGTGCCCCAAGCCAGGGGCGACTTCTGAGCACATAGCCAGGAGTAACCCCTGAGCGTCACTGGGTGTGGCCCAAAAAAACAAAACAAAAAAACAAACAAAAAAAACTTAAATCCAAGATGTTTTCAGATAAAATATTTATTTATAGAGGATGGAAGACCTTAAAATGTCCCTAACACCATTTTCTTACTATGTTGTAATTTAATAATCATAAATTGAACAGAATAAAAGTCATAAAAGCAGTATATATTTTTTGATTTTCCTTGTACCATCAAACTATACACTTATTCTTAGAAGAAAGGATTTTGAACATTTATTATAACATAATAAAACAACATGGATGATATAAAATATTATGCTGATTAAAATAATTTAATCCACACTCGAAACCTATATATCAAAAAGGACTTCGAGTATGGAGCACCAATGGCAAAAGAAACCCTACATAACACAAGAAGACAGTTAATTGACTGGGAAAAAAATCTTTTCACTCAGCATATCAGATAAATGGCTGATATCCAGAGTATACAAAACACTCAGAAAGCTGAGCCCCCCAAAACCAAATAAAGCCATAAAAACTGGGAAGACAAAATGAATAGACACTTCTTGGAGGAAGACTGAAAGATGGCCAACAAATACATGAAAACATGCTCACCTTCACTCACCATCAGAGAAATCCAAATCAAAACAACATGAGGTACCACCTTACACCAGTGAGAATGGCTCACATCAAAAATAATGGGAACAGCCTCTGTTGGCCGGGATGTGGTATGAAAGGCACTCTTATCCACTGCTGGTGGGAATGCCTCCTAGACCAACCCCTATTGAGAACAGTCTGGAGAGTGATCAAGGAACTCAGAATTGAGCTGCCATTTGACCCAGCAATGCTCTCCTAGGTATCTACCCCCAAGTCGGAAGGACAGTCATCCCAAAGTATGTGTGCACCGCACTATTTATAGCAGCGCTATTTATAGCATCGATGTCCAACAACAGATGAGTGGATCATTAAGATGTGGTATCTATACACAATGGAATACTACATGGCAGTCAGAAATGATACAATCATGGACTTTGCAGCAACATGGATGGACCTAGAACATATTACGTTAAACGAAGTAAGTCAGAAGATGAAATATAAGCACGGAATGATAGCACTATTCTGAAGCACCTAGAACATACACCCTATATACAACTAATGCTCAACAATCAAATAACAGGGTTTAACAGGGTAGAAATTACAAACACTGTAACAATCAACATACACCGGGGAGCAGTGCCCTAAACACATAAAAGAAGAGCAACACAAACTCTTGACTACACATTATACCACAAAGAAACCATCAACAGCAGAAACAACAGCATAGAGAGAACAGGTATGTAATCAGCCTTCTACTACAAAGGCCCATAATAATCCCTTAGGGATCTTATACAGGATTATAGGTAAAGAATACCATGGGAAATCACTGACTCCAATGGAAACATCTCATAACAATATGTTTTAATGCCTTAATCTAACTATATTTAAAATAACCTCTCAGCTTTTCTGTCCACAAGCATTTTTGGATACAAAGGGTGGACAAACTAAGATGACATCTCGGGGCCCTGTCACACGAGATATCATACCCAGCTTGCACTACAAGAATGTCCCGAGAAAACTCTTTAACATACACTTTATCTCTAGGTTATACCTTCTTTAAGGACTTGAAGCACGGGACCAGCCAGAACACCTAAGCAGCAACTGTGACCTACAGACTTATTCTACAGGCCCTACTCATCAAACATATTCAAGTAAACTAGCATTCCCTTGCCCTTTTCTCCTTTCTTCTCACTACTTTTTTTTCTTTTCTTTTTCCTTTTCTCTCTTCTTCTCTTTTTCTTTTTAATGTATTTTCTCTTCTCTTCTTTCCTGCCCCTTACATATATTTTCCCCTTTCCCCCCTTTGGAAATCTGGTTATCCCTTCACTCCTCAAACCCATCCAGATTTCCCACGTTATTAAAACTCTTCACCCTCAGTTCTTAATCTATTAGGCATCAAGACTGACCTCCTACCCAACAAACCAGTACCCAGCACCCAAGCAAAGGGGCACCAAGTTAAACCCACACCTTGTCCCCAGCAAGAAAAGGCAAACAACTCCCTTGCTGACTCATGTTTCGTGGCCCTCTTTACCAACTCTTCCTAACGTGAACTGTTACTTGAAACAGGACTTAGCCCTAAAAGTATCCCCAAAGCAAGAACTCGTCCCAAGACCTCCCTTCCGCAATGCTTTTGCCAATCTCAAGAAGGTCAGGGCGTGTGATGAAAAGGCACCCGGGAACCCACACACCACAAGAAAATCTCAAAAGACAATGGGGAAACCTATAGTCCCATCATAAGTATAAGACCTGTATTGCACTGCCTCTTTACCTGCTATTCCCCTAATGTAAGATAGTTTCTTGCACCAGTTTGTTCCTTTAATTACTTTGCTATTTTATTTTTAACATATTTGTTATATATATAACATATATATGAGCACATATATATATATTTTTGTGGGTTTTGGGTCACACCCGGCAGTGCTCAGGGGTCACTCCTGGCTCCATGCTCAGAAATTGCTCCTGGCTGGCACGGGGGACCATATGGGGCACTGGGATTCGAACCGATGACCTTTTGCGTGAAAGGCAAACGCCTTACCTTCATGCTATCTCCTGGGCCCCATATATTTTATTTTTATTTTTATCTTTTTTGGGTGTGTGACCTCTTTCCGTTTTCTTCTTTTTCCACCCCCAAATGCACCAGCAATATTATGTAGCACCATTTCCCCCTGCAAAGACACACTAAAAAAAAGGGGAAATCTTACATATGAAAACGAGCTCTTATCTACTATGGATAAGAACTCATACTTGTTTACAATACAGGGACATCTCCCACCTTGAAACTATGCCACGTGAACCCAACTTAGACCCCAGGTGATTAGACACCATCAGTTCAGCCTTGAACCTTGGATCTCAGACATAGAAATGATACAGTTCTTCACGACAGCTACAGGAAACAAATCCCATCCGGAACATCCTCAATACTGCTTGGACACCAACAAGTGCCAACTCTAATATGATATCCTGACAACGAGGAAAACGAGAACAACTTGACCTAAGAGCAAGTTATCCTACCCCTCCAGCTGATGATAAGACAAAATCAGAAGACTTGTCAACCTTTGGTCAGTCCAAAAGCCAAGAGCTCAATTTACAGATGACTGACTGATAGAACCATGACCGGACTCTATGTATTCTATGACCAATAAAAAAAGCCCTAGTCTTGGGTTTGAGCTATGACCTGCACAACAACCATGATCTCCAGTTCCAAAGGTCCGTCTGAGACAATTGCAATGGAATGGGTCTTCTGGAAACACAATGAAAGACGCTATCCTAGGTTCCATCCTAGGATCAGTGCAAAGACCAAGAACACCAACCACAGAAGATGGATTAAAATGACACTGAGGGAAAAGAACTTCTAGAACCAAAAAGAAAAGCTTCATCATAAGTTCCACCCCTCGACCTGTGCAGATACCTAGATCTCTAGATACAGATATCTGATTTTATCATCCAGGACAAAGCAGAAAGTCTTCCAAACACCACGAAAGCACCAAGGGGAGAGTAAGTGAACCTGAAAGGAGTCTATAGTTAATCCCATGACAATATACTCCAAGGGTGGAGAAATCCTGTATCTCTTAGGCCAAGGGAATTCCTTTTCAAATGACCCCAATAATTACTGTGCCTGTGCAGGAGGGAAAAGAAAAAAAAACACAATTTTTTTATATCTATCTAGGTTTTGTCGACCTCTTTGTTTTGGTATTGTTACTCAAGTTGTTGTCTCCATTTATATTTATTAATTTTTTTCTTTTCTTTTTCTTTAGGTGCTATGCTATGTTTTTTATATCAAGACCATGGCTTTTATGTGGTGCTTATCTTTATTGTTGGTGTGCTCACTGAATATTTTATTTGACACTTCTTTTTGTACTGTTGAGGTATTTCACACTCTTTTCCCCTTCGTCTCTCAAACCAATGATGAGAGCCTCTAGAAGGACTCACCCATTTTCGAGGTATTTTATTTTTACCCCTGTTTATTACTTTTTTCTTCTTCAAACAAAACCACATAACTGGAACTATCTTGTACCACCTCCCAGTTAGAGAAGGACCACTAAGTAGTAAGGTAGGGTCAGAGGGGACCACGATTTCTAGCATCCCGGGGGGTGAGGGAGGAGGATATGGGAGGTAGGGTGGGAACAGAGGTGTAGGGAAGATAATTCGGTGATGGGAATCCCCCTGATATTATGTTAATATGCCTAAAACATTATTGTCAACAATATATAAGCCACTATGATCAAAATAAAAATTATATTAAAAAAGAAGTTATAATCCAGTGAAAAAAATAATAATTCAAGTTATATAACCTTTTTAGGTCCTAAAAAATCATTAAAATGAATATAAGATCATTAGGATAAAAAATGGAGTAAATGATTGGAAAAGACAGGTTTTTGGTGAACATTTTATTAAAAGTATACATTTGGAGAAACATTTAAACATAATTAGTGGTGACATATTATTGAAATAAATTATAATTAATTGAAATAAATTTTCAAAGGAGATTCATTTAGTAGATCATTATATATGTATATATAATGATTTGGAAGGTGCAGTAGATATAGTAAGGTTCTTGCCTTGCTTGTAACTGGCTGGATTCAATTCACAGCATTGTACAGAAGTTATGTGTGAGCTGAGACAAGATTAAGGATTAATCATAGACCACCACTTTGCATGACCTAAAAACAAACACAATAAAAAGAAAATAAAGAAAAATAGTTAACTGGCTACACTCTATTACAAAATTTGATATGAAAAATGACAAAAGATGGGGATGGAGCAATAGTACAGTGGGTAAGGCATTTGCCTCACATACTGCTTGCCTAGGTTTGATCTCCAGTATCTCATCTGATTCCCTGAGCACTGCCAGGAGCTATTTCTGAGCACAGAGTCAGGTATAACCACTGGGTATTGCCAGGTGTGGCCCAAAATCAATCAACCAAACAAAAAGACCAAAAAATAGTCAAAATTATTATTTTAAAGTAAGTTTTCCTAAACAGGTAACATATGAAGAGGTCATCAGTTCTGACATGTGAGTTTTTACCTATGATGTAAATATTCTAATGACCAATTTCAGTGTATAAACGTTTTTATTTTCTCATACCACCAAACAATATCCTCATACCAATTGAAAATTCTGAAATTCAATTCAGTTCTCACATGAATTTTAAATAAAAATGAGATTCCTTATGTTAAGGCTTCAGTCCTACAGGCCACATATTAAATACCAAAGTTTTGATTATTATATAGGCTTCTGACAGAGATATTTACTATATGTCAAAAACTTCTTTGATTCCTTTCATGGATTTGATGAAATGCTAAAATGTCTTATAAAACTTAGAAAAAACGGTTTTCTCATTATAGTATTGACTTATTATAAAGGAAAATAAAGAACATGAATTAGTAGTCAACAAAGAGAAGGTCAAGTCTGGAATAGCTGTCATCAAGAAATTTGCTAGCCAACAAAGTGGAACATGGGAACATTCTGGCTTTCCAACATACAAACTCTCGGAGCTCAGTATTTTGGGGTTATTAACCAGACTTAATTATGTAGGTAATTAATATAAATATATTATATTTTATTTAATATAAATAAGTACATTATTATTGATCATTGGTGATTAAAATGAATTTCCAGCCGCTTTATCCCCCATATAGTTCAAAGTTTTATTCAATTGAAAGGTCTAATGCTCAATTATATTTGCTGAGTTCCCTGGTGAGATGTCTCAATCTTCATGTACCTAAAGTCTTTCCAAAATTTTCCTCATTGACATAAAAAAGCTGATTAATTTTTTATGAATTAATCATAACTCCTGTAAGGTTTTCAGGAGTTCTGTGCAAGGAATAGGGATAGATACAAATATATTTATTTGTCTTATCACAAACCACAATTATAGCAGTAATAGTTCACAAAGGAAGAATGTGGTAGATGATATTGAAAGAATAATGATACCAAATTTCTATGTTATTTATAAAGTGTGCAAATCCATATTTTATACTCAATGAAACAGTAAATGTAAAAGGGGAAGTTTGAGGGATATTTCAAAGGGCTAGTGTATGTTTTGTATGATGGAGGCCTGGGTTCAATCAATCTCTGGCAATGAATGATCTGACAAGCACCACCTTGGACTTTACTTGTTCTACTGCCTGAGAGTTTTTACCATTCTTAATTGCTATTTTTTCACTGTAATTTGTTTTTATTGCTTATGACTTGGTAATCAGAAATTTCCTGGCTTTGAATTGTCTCCTAATTTACTCCTAATCTTAAACTTCCTTAGAATTCCTCAATTACCAATAGTTTAGTATCTGTGGTCTATAGCCAAACAATATGAATGCATTCATACATATATACCATACAACTTGCAAATGTACACAGCTATTATATTAAGGAACTAAACCAAGGGTGGTTTAAGTAGTAATATGTAAAATCATATGGAATATGGAAACTATTTGGCTAGGAAACAAGACCTAGACTTAGGTTAAATTAGTTAGGTGAACCTGGACGAGACTTTGTAACTCTGATTTTTGAAGGCGTTAGCAATAATAATTTAATTAGATGCAAATTAATGTTTCTTACTATCCCGAATTATTTATGCCTTCTTTACCTTAGCTATTTAAACTATTTATAGGGAACCTATATGGACTATGATTAAAAAATTAGTTTTAGGAGGGAAGTCTCCCAAACCAGGCCAGGTGTGTCCAAGCCCCACCCCCACCCCAGACCAGGGAACTCACTGGGACCAGGCCAAGTGCATTCTAGCCCTAAACCCTACCCCAGACCTAGGAAACTCTCCAACTTCAGGCCAGGTGTGTCCCAGCCCCACTTCCTACCCCAGAACGAGGGAATTCTCCAGGACCAGGCCAGGTACATATGCACTCCACCCACTACCCCAGAACAAAGAAACCCTCCAGGAACAGAGCAGGTGCTTCAATGTCCCACATCCTACCCCAATCCATGGGAGCTCTCTGAGCACCAGGACCAGGCCAGGAGAGCCTGTACCCCACCCTCTACCCCAGACCAATGGAACTCCAGACATAAGGACCAACCACAGGCAAGAACAACAGACTGCAATATTAAACAACCAAAATTACAACATTCAAGCCACTAAATGCAAAGAAATATGGGTAAACTAAGGAAGACACTAGCAGCTGGGGAGTCAGAGAGAAATCCCAGCAAATTTCCAAGACCACAAAAATGCAAGAGCCAAACAGATGAGGGCATATAAGTGGCTATGGATATCCTAGCAATAAAAATAAAGGAATTACTGGCCTATGGAATCAAGAAATCTACAGATGAAAAATTTATAAAACTCAAAGAAGAACTTTTACAGAAAATGAGAGAATCCATACAAATGGAATTAAGGGAAATAAAAAACATGGTAGCAAGCAATAATAGCAGAATTACACAGTTGAAAGAGCTCATGGAGGAACTTGAGGAAAAACTACAAAGCAACAACGACAAGGAAATCAACAAGGAAACAAAAGACAAAACATTGGAAGAAAATGTCAGGTACCTAATGAATAAAGACAAAAGAAATAACCTATGAATTGTATAAATACCAGAAGGGGAGGAATAAAGGAGAGGAGAAGAACACATAGTGAAGGAAAAAAATAGCAGAGAATTTTCCCACTATATGGAAAGAGACACATGTACAAATTCAGGAAGTAAGAAGAATCTCTAATAAAATAGATCATAACAGAACAACTCTGAGACATATAGTAATCCAAATAGCAAACATCAAAGAGAAAGATGAACTTCTTAAAGCAATAAGAGAGAAAAAACCCTCAATTACAAAAGAAGGAACATAAGAATCAAACCAAATCTCCCATTTGAAACAATTCAAGCAAAAAGACAGTGGAATGACATATTTAAACAATTCAAGTAAGAAGACAGTGGAATGACATATTTAAATTACTGAATGAAACCTCCAACCTAGCTTCCACTACCCAGTAAATCTATCATTTATATGGAAGTGATGACTAAATACATTCTCAGTCAAGAAAGAACATTCACGACTCTAAATAAAGTACTCAAAGATGTATTACACAATCCAAACCCCTGATTGTAACAACAGCCACTCTACTCAATAGAATAGCACAGCAACCCACTCTGTCAATAATCTCCTTAAATGTCAATGGACTAAGTTCCCCCATTAAAAGACACAGAGTAGAGAGTTGGATTAGAATACAAAAAACAGATATCTGCTGCCTTCAAGAAACTCACCTAAAAGAACAGGATAGACACAGAGATAGAATAAAAGGATGGAATTCAATTATTCAAGCCAATGGAAAAAATATAGCTGGGACAGTCATTATTATAACAGACCAAATTGCATTCAACCTTAAGAAAGTACTCAGAGACAAAGAAGATCTCTACTTACTGATCAGGGAACATTAGACCAAGAATGATCAACAGTTAAGCACCAAATGTAGAGCCAAAAAGTCTGTAAGGCATTTGTTTACAAACCTAGAGAAACATTGGAAGGAAATGTGATAGTAGTAGGAGATCTCAATACTCTACTATCACCACTGGACATATCCACCAGACAGAAAACTAGCAAAGACATAAAAATACGAATTGAGAAACTAGAAGAACTAGGATTAATGGAATTATATAGGGCCCTTCATCCCCAGAAAACAGAATACACATTCTTTGCAAGTGTATATGGAACCTTCTCTAGAATAGACCATGCCTTAGGATGTAAATCTAACTTGCACAAAGTCACAAATATAAGAATTATAAAAAGCACCCTGTCATATCACTATGCAACAGAGTAAATATTGACTATAAACGGAAGGTCTAGAGAAAATCCAATACCTGGGGACTAAACAACATGCTGCTCAACAACAGCTGCAGCAATGAGAAACTCAAGAAAGAAACAAAAAAATTCCTTGAAATGAATGACAATGAAGAAATAAATTGTCAAAATTTGTGGGACATAGCAAAAGTAGTAATTAGGGGGAAACTCATAGCAATACAGGCCTATGTCAGGAAAGAGGAGAATGACAAAATAAACAGCTGAAAGGAAAACATTTAGGATCTGGAAAAAACAGCAGCAGAGAAACCAAAACACAGGCAGAAGGAAAGAAATAATATAAACAAAAGCAGAAATATACAACATAGAATCAAAGAAAAAATCAAAAAATAAATTACACCAGGAGCTGGTTTTTTGAAAAATTAACAAGATAGAAAAACCACTATCAAGACTCACCAAAAAAGGGAAAACACCCAAATAAATAGGATCGCAAATGAAAGGGGAAAAATTACAACAGACCTCAAGAAATCCAAGACATTGTAAGGGCTTATTATGAACAACTGCCTCAATTAAGTTAAAGAACCCAGAAGAAATCAACACGTTTCTGGAAAAATATCATCTTAAAGACTTAATAAGGATAGTGTAGAATGCCTAAACAGACCAATCACAGCCAAGGAAATTGAAACAGTGATCAAGAAACTCCCCAAGAAAAAAAGTACAGGACCAGATGGTTTTACAGGTGAATTGTACCAAATATTCAGAGAAAAATTATTACTATTGATCCGTAGGTTCTTCTAAAACATGACAAAGACAGAAATCCTCCTGAATTCCTTTTATGAGGCTAATATCACACTCATTCCCAAAGATGGCAAAGCCACTGCCAAGAAGGAAATTTATAGAACAATCTCACTAATGAACATGAATGCAAAAATCCTCAACAAAATCTTAGCAAATCGAATCCAGCAATGTATCAATAAGATTATACACCATGACCAAGTGGCTTTCATCCCAGGGATGCAAGAATGGTTCAGCATATGCAAATCAATCAACATCATACATCACTTCAACAACAAGAAAGTCAAAAATCTCATGATCATATCAATCGATGCAGAGAAAGCATTCAATAAAATCCAACAGCTATTAATGATGAACACACTCAACAAAATAGGGCTGGAAGGAACCTTCCTCAAGATAGTTACAACTGTCTATAAAAATTCCACAGTAATCATTATCGTTAATGGTGAAAAATTGAAAGAATTCTCACTAATGTCAGGAACTAGGCAAGGCTGTCCACTCTTTCCACTTTTATTCAACATAGTTTTACAAGTCCTAGCAATAAGACAAGAAAAAGGAATCAAAGGAACCCAAATAGGGAAAGAGGAAGACAAACCGTCTCTTTTTGCAGATGATTTGATGATATACATAAAAAAAAATCCTTAAGAGTCTATGCAGGGTTCTCAAACTCGTGGCCCGTGGACTGCAAACAGCCCTCCGTACAACATTTTGTGGCCCTGTCCTAGAGAAATCTTTTGGGTCACACTCCCCAATGTTCAAGGCTTACTACTGACTATGCACTCAAGGATCACCTTGACTTTGCTGCCTGCGACTCCCAGGTAAATTGGGTTTGAGACCCCTGGTCTACAGTAAAACTCCTAGAAACAATAAACCAATACAGCAAAGTGGCCGGCTACAAAGTCAATACACAAAAGACAATAGCATTCTTCTATGCAAACAATGAAGCAGAGAAGAAAGACATTATAAAGTTGATCCTATTTGAAATAGTACCTAAAAATGTCAAGTACATACATGACAAGAGAAGTGAAATACCTATACCATGAAAACTTCAAAACACTTCAGAAAGAAGTTGAAGAGGACCTAAGGAAATGGAAGAACATCCCCTGTTCATGTGTAGAAAGAATTAACACATTCAAAATGACTATCTTACCTAAGTTACTAGATAGATTCTATGCTATCCCTATCCAAATTCAAACATCATTTTAAGGACTTGGAACAATCGATTATAAAGTTTGTATGAAACCACAAAGACCAGGTTAGCCAAATCCATACTGAAAATCAAGAAACTCGGAGCATCTCTTTACCTAACCTGAAGCTCTACTATAAAGCTATAGTGATCAAAACATCATGGTACTGGAATAAAGATAGAGTCTCAGACCAATGGGTCAGAATTGAATATCCAGTGACATACAAACAAACAAGGAAAAGAAAAAAAAACATATGCTTAAGTATTATACATTGCCCTTTAGAAGCATTTAAATATTCTAATTTATAGTTGTTAATTGTTTCCTAGGTAGTCATATATGTCCTATATTTTCTTGAGATAGCATCTATAATAATAGGAACAAGTATGAATTTGGTAATTGAGATAGACATTATTTTGCAAAGACATTTTGAAGTATAATTAGAAGAAATGTTTATTGTTATAAAATAGCTGATGACATAACAGTAAAGTAAGATCTCTTTGGTTGGTTATATTGTTATTGCCTGCATTTCCTGAAACAAATGTGCTTCAAATACGAACATCTTTTTTAGGTGAGTTAGTTAAGTTTCAATTAAAAAATTTGATGCAAGTTTAGGTTTGGCTTCATTTTGGTGTAATGTGCTATGCAATACACTCTATCAGTAACCACATTATTTTAAACTACAATGCCTAAAGAGGAGAAAAGGTGTCTACAATAAAGGCAGGCTGAATATGATATGATTGGGACATTGATGGAAAGAAGAAAGCATTATAAAATATTTGCTACTAAAACTCAATAATTAATAACTTTGTAAATCATAGTGCCTTCAAAAACAATTGACTAAAATAGAAAGATTGAAGTTTTTTAATTTTGTAAAGAATATTGATAGATATATAATATTAGACAAATATTTTAAAAATATTAAAATACTTTGAACACATCCATCCATACTTAGGATAGAAAACATAAAAATTTTGTACCATCTACATATTCCAAATCATTTCTAAATCAGTCCTTAAAAATAAAAATTTTGGGGACCAGATGAAGGGCATTTGCCTTGCATGTGGCTAACCTAGGACAGACCGCGATTTGATCCCCCCTGCATCCCATATGGTCCTCCAAACCTGGAGTGATTTCTGAGTGCAGAGCCAGGAGTAACTCCTGAGCATCACTGGGTGTGGTCAAAAACAAAAAAAAATGTTTTGGTTCCTTTACAAGTTTTTCCATCCAAAAAAGACAATAAAACATTCTTTGGTATATACACTTTTGTTTATTTTAGTTAAGGTTTGGGGCTCTTTGGTGATCTTTTTTATTAAGTAATTACTTTGATAACTCATAATAACTGTATATTTAAATGCATATGCCCTGGATCCCACACGCCACAAGAAAATCTCAAAAGACAATGGGGAAACCTATATCTCCTTTATAAGATTAAGACCTCTTAACTCAAGGGTCTCAAACTTCCGGCCCATGGGCCGCAAATGGCCTTCTGTACAACATTTTGTGGCCCTGCCCTAGAGGAATCTTGTTTAGTTTTGTTTTAGTTGTTTGTGTCACACCTTCCAATGTTCAAGGCTTACTACTGACTTTGCACTCACGGATCACCCCGACTTTGCAGCCTGTGGCCTGCAGGTAAATTGAGTTTGAGACCCCTGTCTTAACCTGTTTATCTCCAAATGTAAGGTAACCTTCTGCATCACTTTGTTCCCTTAAATACCTTTTTAACCCAATTTTTTAATTTTTTAATTATATATATATGTGTGTGTGTATACATATATATTGTCTTGTTTCTGTTTTCAACTCTTCCTTAACTTCACCTCTCTTGTTTCTGCTTGGTACAAAAACCTATCATAAAAAGTCTTGCTTGGGATAATAACTTAGGCCAAAACCAGGGCACAGAGAGGATGGAGACTGACACTCCTCCCACCCTCACCCCCCCGCAAATGCACCAGCAATATAAAATAGCACAATTTCTTCCTGCAAAGACATAGTAAAAAGGGGGATTTTATGTATAAAAACAAGCTCTTATCTACTAGGAATAAGAACTCATACTTTCTTTTTACAATACAGGGGTACCTCCCATCTTGAACATGTGTCTTTGGACCCAACTTAGAGTACAGGTGATTAGACAGTTACCATACAACCCTGAACCCTAGATCTCAGACATAGAACTGACACAGTTCTCTGCAACAGCTCCTGGAACCAAACTCCCTCTGGGACATTTTTAATTCTGCCATGTAACCAATATGTGTCAATTTTGATATAATACCCTAACTATGAGGAAATGGCAACATCTTGATCTAAGAGTAGGCTGTCTTACCTCACCATCTAACAATAAGATAAAATCAGAAGACTTGTCATTCTTTGATCAGTGCCAAGATTGCTATCTACAGAAGGCTGATGGTGACAACCATGACTGGGCAGAATGTACCCTGGGGCCAATAAAAAAGCCCTAGTCTACAATTTGACCTATGATCAATCTAAACAACAACCAAGATCTCTAATTCCAAAAGTCTGACTGAGACAACTGCAACTGAACAGGTCTTCTGGAAACAACGAAAGACTCTATCCTAGGCTTCATCCTAGGATCAATGCAAAAACCAAGACCACCAACTACAGAAGACTAAAGCAACAATGATGGAACAGAACTTCTAGAACTGTAAAGAAAGACTTCATCAGAGGCTCCAATCTTTGACCTGTGCAGATACCAAGATCTCTAGATACAGAGGTCTGATTTCACCATCCATGACAGAGCAGAAATTTCCATACACCACAAAAGAACCTAGGGGAGAGTAAATGAACATGTATGGAGTCCTTAGTTATTCCCATGACAGTATACTTCAAGGATGGAGAAACCCTGTATCCCTTATTCCCTTTCTAATTTCCCCAATATTTACTGTGTCTATTCAGAAAAAAAGGGAAGCAGCACAAAATAATTTTTTCTAGTTTTGTTATTGTTGTTTTCATTTTTGGTGCTTTGTTTTGTTTTATTTCAGGACATGGCTACTGTGTGGTGGTTTTATTTATTGCTGTAGTGCTTTTTGGATTTTTTTCTTTGATTTTTCTTTTTGTATTGTCTTTATTTTATTTTATTTTTTTGGTTTTGGGTCACACCCAGCAGTACTCAGGGGTTACTCCTGGCTCCATGCTCAGAAATTGCTCCTGGCAGGCATGGGGGACCATATGGGGCACTGGGATTTGAACTGATGACCTTTTGCATGAAAGGCAAACGCCTTACCTCCATGCTATCTCCCGGGCCCTTTATCTTTGTGTTCTCTCCCTGTTTCCCTTTCTTCTCTCAAATTGATATTTATAGCTTCGAAAAGGACTCCGCCCTTTTTTAATCCCATTTTATTTATTTTCTTTCTTTAAACAGAACCGCATAACTTGAACCATCTTGTTCCACCTCTCAAAATGAGGGGGAAATAATGGAGGGTACCAAGTCCAAACAGTTGTATGATCACTAAGTAGTAATAAAAATGATCAGACCAACACCAAATTCAAAGCCAATGACAACAGAATCGATGCCCAATCTACAACAAGCTTGACACAGAGGGGATCACATATACTAGCATCCTGGGGGGTAAGGGTGGGGGATATTGGATGCATGATGGAAATGAGGGTGTAGGAAGGACAACTTTGGTGGTGGGAATTCCCCATATTCAATGTCAATATGTACCTAAAATATTACTCTGAAAAGTATGTAATCAACTTTGGTCAAAATAAGAATTATTATTAAAAATGTTAAATAACTTTTGTAGATTTTTTTTGCCTTCTGCGTGTCTGTGTGTGGGTGCTGAATCAGCAGAAGAAAAATACATTTTTGTTGTATATTTCTAAGTTTCCAAAAAGGAACACATCCTGAGGGCAAATTATTGCAAGTAATTGGTTTCAAGATCAAGAAAATTGTGTTTTTCTTTTTTAAGCAATGTTTATTTTGAAAAGATAATTGGCTTGGTACATTAGGGATATATATGGTTTCAATTAATTGCCTAGCTTAATGGGTATGAAACAATGAGTTATTTTCTTCTATTCTTCAGAGCTTGTCTACTGCAAATGATCTGAGATTTTATACCAAACTTGGAAAAACACTAAAAATATTTTTAAAATTCTTGAAGTAATGCTTATATAATAAAACATTGTATTTATATTACTACAAACCCTTCCAACTATTTTTGCTTATACATTTGTGTGAAGTGGTTATACAAAAACTAATATTTTACTTAAGAGATATAAGCCTCAGAGAGACGCAGTAGGTAGTGGGTAGTATTAGAACTGGTTCTCTGTGCCCCTGTTCACCAGATTATTATTTTATTTTGGGGTTGGGCTAAAAACACTAGTGCTCAGACTAAGTTACCAAAACCTTATCTGTTGAATATCTGAATATCTCCCTAATATCCCCATTCTCTTTCCTTACTCAGCATCTTCTGAGACTAAGACACATGGTACTATTCTATCAACAACAAAAATAAGTCACTTGGACTCTGTTTCATTTGTCTATTATATCAAATGGACCATGTTCCCAGAATTACCAGCAGTTTCAGAATAATTCCTATATGTTTTTTCGCTGAAGAAAGAGAATATTATACACATGTTAGCTCTGATGACAGCAATAATAAGAAATCAGGAATTGAGAGATTAGAATTACAGTGCAAAAAGATTTCCAAGGGACCCCGTAAACCCAAAATGGATAACAGAACCAGAGGAAATTAAAATTGCTGCAGAGGTGATAAAAATCTTTGGCAGCTTCTACTTTTCAGGAGATCTTGCTGTTGTTAAGCTGCTGTGGAAAAATCCTGTGGTCATGTTGGCCAAGAGCTGCAATTCTGGGTGGCCATGTTGACCATTTAGAAAAGAATTCAAACTGAGTTCTTTTGTAAGCTACTTTTAATTAGTCATTAAATTACAAAGCTATTCATAACTTAATTTCAGGCATACAATGCTTTCAATATCAATCCATTCACTAGTGTTCAACTCTTTCCACCAATGCCCTTCCTCACACTCGTCTCCTATTTACCAATGTGCTTCTAAGAGATGCACTTTAAAAAATGTAAATCATTGCACTGTTGTTTATGGTTCTGATAAAGATTCATTTATTTATTTATTTATTCATTATTTATTTATTTATTTTTGGTTACACTCATCAACACTCCTGTATTTGTGCTCAGAAATTGCTCCTAGAGGCTCGGGGGACCATATGGGATGCAGTGATTCGAACCACTGTTCATCCTGGATCAGTTGTCTGCAAGGCAAACACCCTTCTGCTGTGCTATCTCTCCAGTCCCAACACTTTATTTGTAATGATGTTACTGATAACATTTTATAGAAAATGTTACCAAACTTGTGACCCTCCTCCTTCTCCCTGTTGAATTTCAATATAATTTTGTTTGTTGTTTGTTTTGTTTTTGGTTTTTGGGTCACACCCGGCAGCGCTTAGGGGTTACTCCTGGCTCTATGCTCAGAAATCGCTCCTGGCAGGCTCAGGGGACCACATGGAATGCTGGGATTCGAACCACCGACCTTCTGCATGCAAGGCAAACGACTTACCTCCATGCTATTTCTCCGGTTCCTCAATTTAAGATTTTTAAGATAATTACCCACCACCACCACCCTCGGCGAAATCTGTATCAGTGAGTTCTTGATACTGAGGTAATTCAATTATGCACTCTCCAAATTGCTCTGCAAGGAAGCAGGCACATACAAATAACTTGGACAGAGGAGCAACATATTAGATTCATTTTTATAGTTAGTAATTTTAACGGTTAATGTTTATCAGTTGAATGATTATGTGTCTGAAACTATAATGACTAAATAAATATGTATTGATAAGAGGAAGGATGAGGAAAAGGACAGAACCTTGAAATACTGGTGGAGAAACACTGTTATTGGGTAGAAACTGAAACATTGATAGCCAGAAACACAACTATTAATAGCATTGTATATTGCAGTGCCTAAATAAGAATGTTTCTTAAAACACAGAGTTGAACAATCAGCAATACGTGTCTTAAGAACTACTGAAAACTAAAATATTAACTGAGCAAAACTATTAAGACTCATCTAGAGGAATACAAAAAACAGGGTGAATTATTCCTTAAAGATTGATTAGTACATTGAGGGTGTGAAAATTGGCAATTATATGTATTTTGTAAGTGTTGCTTTTGATACATTAATAGAATATAAATGTTTTATTGTTATTTTGGAGGAGTGTTTTCAGTCTTATTTGGACGTGTTCAGAGGCTGTGTTGGGTAGAAACACCTGGAGTACTTGAAGAAACAAATGACTGGGGTCAGCTGTGTGTAAGGCAGGTACTTCCTGCATCACTTCTTTGCTTTGTTCTGAAGTGGCCATGAACATCTAAGTGAAGGACCAAATGTTTTGAGGATAAGACATGTTTCCATACTTAGAAAATTAAATCTAGGAGCATATTGTGACAAACTACAATCTAATATATCACACTGAAAATCTGATTCTGGTTTGGGCACACGAATCAAACATATGTTATATAATCTGAGTTTTAAAAAATCATGAATCTAAAACTTTGATGGTGAATCTAAATAATCTAGAATGAGATCATGCTAGATATCTCTGGTTCTTGCTCTGATAAAACAATGTAATTGAAATTGAGCCTACTCTTTTCCTTGACTAGGTACATTCTTTCCTTACTGCAGGTTAAAGAGGTCTTGATAAAAAGTGGATCTCTCCTCCCTGTAACAATCAGACAATGTGAAGAATTGTCTACTTGTACAGTAATGCATCCTGGGTCTTCAGATATCATCTGCATTATTTGCTGATTGAAATATTGTGATACCAACTGCCTGCAAACACAATTAAATCCACTAAATAGCCACAGTTAAATTCACTGCATTACTCTAAAACTCATATGAGCCCTTGATCTAGAGAAGTCTAATTTGAATCAAGAGTACTTAAAATTTTGTTAGTAATTTTGTTTTCCAAAAAATATGAGTATCTTTTGGATTTAAGATAATAAACTTTAAATTGGTTAATTATTTTCACATATTATGGAGAATAAATTAGAGAAAATATAATAGAAACAATTCGTAAAATGAATGTAGATAATTCATTTTAAGAACAGAACAGAAAAATAATTTTAAAGTCTCTCCATTGAACTGAAAAGCATCTTCAAGGACGAAATATCATTGATCAAGCAAGTGGAAACAAAGATATACAAGTGGGCATATTTTAAACTATAAAGCTTCTTAACCTCAAAGTCAATGGCAAACAGGAGTAAAGACTTCCCACAAACTGGGAGAAATTATTTACCCAATATCTATGTAACATGGTGTTAATTTTTAAGATATATAGGACACTGGTAGAACTTAACAAGAAAAAATATTAACCCCAAAAGAAAATGGGAAGAAAAGATGGACATTTTTTCTTTTCTTTCTTTCTTATTTCTTTTTCTTTTTTTTTTTTTTTTTTTTGATTTTTGGGTCACATCTGGCAGCGCTCAGAGGTTACTCCTGGCTCTACACTCAGAAATTGCTTCTGGCACGCCTGGAGGACCATATGGTATGCTGGGATTTGAACCACCATCCTTCTGTGTCTAAGACAAATGCTCTACCACTAGGATATCTCTCTGACCCAGAAAAGACATTTTTTTTTTCAAAGAAGAAATACAGATGATCAAAAGGCACATGAAAAAAAATGCTCCATATCATTAAACATCAGGGACATGCAAAACCAAATAATGAGATATCTCACACCACAGAGACTGGCCATTCGAAAGAATAGAGCAACCAGTACTGGATTAGATGCAGGGTAAAGGGACTCTCATTTACTGTTGATGAGAAATTTGACTGGTCCAGTCTTTTTGGAAAACAATATGGGTATTCCTCAAAAAAATAGAAATTGATTTCCTATATGACCCAGAAATATACCTTCTGGAAATATACCCTTGGTGCCCAAAAGCACAATGAAGAAAAGTCATCTTTACATTTTTCATTACAGCACTATTCACAGTTGCTAGTGTTGGAAAACAATCCATGTGCTTGAGAACAGAAGAGTAGTGGATAAAGTAATATACACAATATAATACTATGCGGCTGTAGGAAAAATGAAGTCATAAAATTTGCTTATATGTGGATGGATATAAAGAATATTATGCTAAGCTAAGTGAGTTAGAGGGAAAGGAATAGATATACAATGATCACACTCATTTGTGAGATATATTTTTAAAAGATGGTATAATAATAATGCTCAAAGACAATGGAGATGAAGACCGACCAGACTGAACATTATCCAGGTGGAGGGAAGTAGTTATGGAAGTGAAAAGACCACTATAAAATAATAGTCAGAAATGATCACTTTGGATAAGAACTGGGTGCTGAAGGTGGTAAAATTTTATGCATGGTATCCCTTCAGTAACAATATTGCTAACCATAGTACCTAAAAAGGAAAAGAAAGAATAGTATGAGAAAGAGACTAGAAATATATTTGCCATAGAGGAAGAGAGGAGGGAGATAAAGAGGACTGTGGACACTGGTGGTGAAAAATATATATTGATGAAGGAATGGATGTAAGATATTGCATGACCCTGGAAAATTTTGTAGCTGTGAAAAAAAGTAGTCTCTTGCTTAAACTAAAAGAAATTGTATATTCATAGTCTTTGAAAATTGAGGGACAGTGATCTCATGTTCCCTACAATTCTCTCCTTATTTCTTGAGAACAAGACAACATTTCTTATCTTTATGGTCATGTATCCATACTTGTGTTCTGTTGTGTTTTTGTCATTCTTTGGTTTTTGGGTTGTTTTTTTTTTATTGACACACCAAGCGGTGTTCAAGGGTTACTCCTGACTCTGTTCTCAGAAATCGCTCTTAGCAATCTCAGGAAAACATATGGGATACTGGGACTCAAACCCTAACCCAGGTTGACCATCCTGGGTCAACAGCTGCAAGGCAAATGCCTTACCACTGTGCTATTGCTACAACCCCATTCTTGTGTTTAAGCAAGCCAGAGTATAGAAGTTCAAGAGTATTTGCAACAGCAGTATTTATAACACTCCAAGTATTTTGTTATGAAGGTCCAGTTGTCCTTATTGAGCACTATATTTTTAGAATACATTTCTAGGCCTTAGCCTTCTTTTCTCTGTGGTCTATATTTGTTCTCACAGAATTCACTTGAAATCCTAAAGTCTAATAGTGTATGAAGTGAGATTTGGGAGGTGATCCAATCAAGAGAATGGAGTCCATCCTCTTGAACTAAATGGAATTAGTCCTCCTGTCAAAGAGATATAAAAATGCTTTATACTTTAATGCCAGGAAGGATGCTGAAAAGTCTAAAACATTAATATAGCTTTCACCTGACTTCATGATCTGTACTTTTGTTTTACTAAACAGATTAAGACAAACATATTAAAGATAGACTCTTAAAAATGAGTTCATAGGATGTCATACATCATACCTCCAGATTTACCAACCTTGATTTAGTGAGAGTCCAAATTGAAGTTTATTTAAACTTCATCCAGGCCATTCAAAAATAAGGCATATAAAAATCTACTATAGATTTTCTCAAAATCTCTATGACAGTGCTCAAGAAAACTGACATCAGTTGAAATCCCTCCTCTCTCTGACTTATTGAAGATAGCTATCCAACTACTCCTTGTCCTTTCTCACTTCTTTCCTTCATTATTTCTAGATGCTATAGAGTGATATCTAACTGAACATTATCCAATTTTACAGTCCTAAGTCTGCCATTAAGGTGTATTATAGTTCATTGCAATCATTCTAATGGTCTAAGATGTTATGACTAATTTATCTAAGACTGAACACAGAAGAGCAAAAATTGTGAGTTTTATTCTGATCTAGTCATTACCATGAAGGAGGATGTATTTCTTCTCATATTCTTTACAAGTGTCAGTGCAAACCCAACTATCAAACAAAAGTTGGACCTAAAAGCTTTTAGATTATAGTGTTTATTATGGATTTTACATGAGCTAAAATGTAATTGCTCCATTTCTTTCATTCTTCTTTTCCTCTACTGCATATTTTAAATTTCCTATTTCTCTGTCAGGTTAGACCCAGAACACAAAGATGTTGATCATAAAAACAGTGGAGCTGGAGGATTCCCTGTCCTTGGAAATAAAATGATTGAAATCTTTCTTCCATTTGAGTCACAGAATTTCCACTGTAATTTTTGTTTTTAAATTCTTTTATATCATGTAAACTCATAACTTAGTTGTAGGAGAACAATGTCTCTAGACTTCTAAATTGTAACAGAGAATAAAAAGGCAGAAAGCCTTCTTAGAAAATGGTGCCTAAATACATATATATTATATTTGCATGCCTTCACTTGTTTGTATTCACTCTTTAATTTCTTAATCTTTTTGAACCTTTTGTTTTCTAGTGCCTCTTTATTTCTCACTACTTTAAAACTCATTATTTTATTCTTTTCCTTCTCTTATTCAGACTCTCTCACTGTACATTCTTTTCAATAAGACACATTTATAAAGAATTTGGATGAGAAGTAACACACTGTCCTAGTTATCAAAGATTTCCTGTTGGGAATACTAGTCCTTCAACTTGCTCAGAGAAGCAGTGCTATGCTCTTTGTTCATACAATATGTGGAAGACCCAGATTTTAACTTATTTTGCCCTCTCCTATATCTGTGGCTTTGAATTAGATTTTAAACTGTTTTTAGTTCCTTATTTATAAAGTTTGGGAATATTAAAAACTCCCAGCATTATTTTTTGGAAGGAGAAGTTTCTCACAAATAGTGCTTGAGGGCTTTTCTCTGTAATTCTTGGTCTATGGCTACATGCTGATGTATAAGTGACAGAAATAAATTTCCTCCTAATATTAATTTCTCCCAATTTTACTTTAGCACATATCTTTGCTTACCTTTTAAGTATCATGCCACTGTTTTGATTTAAGTAAAAACTGAGTATATTTTGGTTCCTGGGACTATCTCTTAAACAGTGAATGCTATTCTTTCCCCCTCAAATGTATTTTTCCTAAGATGCTTTTATTATTTCTGAACTTCCAGCTCTCATTTATAACCATTAAGACATTCAATGTCTAAGATGGATGAGATGAAACAATCTAATAACCCCATAGCTTCTCATAATCACCTGAATTGCCTATATTTGGTCTGTTTCTAAGAATGTGAAAGAATTTTTATTCTGTCTTGCTACATTTTTTATTTCATATTTTTATTTTATTCAGTTTAATTTCATTTTCACCCATGAATTTTGCTTTTTCTACTAACTTCTTCTACCTCAGCTGTCTTCTTGCTTACCTAAGCTCCTGGCTTTATTAATTTTGTTGAATTACTACATGTATATTTACACACAAATGCACATATTTGTTAAAATAAGAGAAAGTTTTAGTGCTAGAATATCATTTTTCTTTATACTGTCCACTTTACAATTGTTTTCCACCTTTCTCAATTTAGCCTGTCTTCTAGGATAAATAATATTTTATAATTCTGCTTATATAAACCATACCTAGTTTTGATGTATGTCCTATTTTTTCTGTGAGGAATGTCACAAAATATCACACACACAACTCCTGATTCTTGTCAGTTTATTTAAGCTATTTCTCAATTTCCCTCAGTTCCTGTTTTGCTTCTTCTTTCATTTTTACTTTGGTGTTGAGTTACATTCATTTTATCTGGTTTCTATTTTATCACTTCATTATTCCTCCTTTTCTTCTCTCTGTTTTTATCCTTCTACTTATCTATGAGTCTTTACCTCCAATTTTTAACAACTTATTTTTTTATTTCTGTGTTCTTGTTACAGCTTCAAAAAAATACTGACTTCAATCATTTATATAAAACATACAATGCAAAGTACATTTGAAAATTTCACCTTTATATTTGTGGAAAATGTCTTTTATGAATAGAAAGGGAAAATTTATACCTAACTACTGCTGTTTGCATATGCAATTGTTACAAGAAGTAATAATCAGGCTTCCCTAGAAATAAACAAAGTCACATGTATTTTAAGTGATTCATAAGTCTTGTTGATTAAGTGAATGTCCTAAGTTATTCACTGGAAGTAGATTATTGTTATGAGACTTCTAAACTACAGTTAAAGTGTTTTCATAAGCATATATTTCTGCATTTAAGAATGTAGCCATGTTTACCATGCACAACTGGGAAAATTCAATAGAGATTAATCTCTAATCAAAAGATACTTGAATTTCTGGTATTGTTTATGTTTTTGGACCAAGTTTTATTTAGTAATATTATGAACTCATTTGAATATTAAAATAACCTTTCATAAAAATTAGGAATAAGAAAATGGTAATAACACCTCATACAATTTACATTCTGGCTTGTATTAGTTAATAAATTGAAAAAAAAATAAATTCATCACTTAGCTTAAAGAAACTTAGCCTTTTATGTGTTCCACAAAAAGAAAAATATAAACATACTAAATAAAGTTGTGACAATTAGGGAGAACTTGACTTTAGAATTGGAATGTCAGTGTTAAAAAATGAAACTGTATTATTTAAATTATTGTTAATCACAGTGCTAAGTTAAAAAATGAAAATATACTAGAGCTAAAAAATACAATAAAAAGAAAAGTGTGACTTTATATCCAATTCACAGATATGGACCCTTGGCACTCAGAGAACCAAGTAATTTGATGTTATAAGGTGAGAACAGAAAACTGAGAATTGAACCCAGTTTTCTAGACTGAAATACTGTGGGACACAATCCCTACACTAAACAATCCACTGCTGGGGTAACTTGCTTGGTCAAAAGGCTGTCATTTGAAAAAGAGAAATCAATTCATTCTGCATTGCTCTGGAAGGCAGAGCAAGGATCAGTGGGTGGAAATTACAGGGAAGCTGATTTCACTGCAATTTGAGAAAGAACTTTCCAACAATTAGAGCTGTCTAACCAAGCAACAACCTGCCTTGTCAAATAAATGAGTAGTCTGTTGCTAAAGACATTTAAACTGAAAGCTGAAGACCACTTCTTAGGAATGCTGGAAGAAAGATTACTGCACGGGTGGCAAGAGTGACATCTAAGCCTTTATATGATGTAAGGAGACTGGATGAGCTAGATGACATTTCAAGAAGGTGCTTTAAATTCTCAGATGTCACAGTCTTTATGTCATGTAGAGACAACTATGTTATGTTATGGAATTGCATAACCATGTGATTACATTTCAAGTTAAATATTAATTGGAGAGGCTCCTTTTGAACATATTTGAAGTTAAACTGGCAGATCGGAAGTAATTAACCATGATTGATTAGAGCTCTTCTTTCTATAACATTTACTATTTAAATTTTATTTCTGTATCTCTAAAATTATTGACACTTATGAAATTTACGTGTATAGTTTAATTGAATTAATATCTCAGATTATGCTTTTGAAATACTTAGGCGTTACTCCTGGCACTGTGCTCAGAAATCACTCCTGGCAGGCTCAGGGGACCATATGGGACACCAGGGGTGGGGGGAACTGCAGCCATATGCAAGGCAAATGCCCTACCGCTGTGCCACCACTCTGGCCCCTGCTTTTGAATTTTTAAGTAATTTAATTGTGTGAAATACATCCAAGTAACATATATAAATTAGGATTGAGCAATTGCTTAATAGGAATCTAATCAAACTTCAGAATTTTTACTTGAGGTGTCCCCGCTCAACGCTCTCTGCCCTAATCTTCCTCCTTCCACTTCCTCCTCCTGCTCACCCCTCCCGCCAAATTAAAAAAAGAAAAAAATTATTGAAATTATACATTATTATCAGAATATCTAAACTTTATATATCTAGTTACACATATATGTATCTCTTTATTATGAAGATCAAAAATTATCTTATTCATCTTGGCATTTCCAAGATCATATTTTTTTCCCCTCAGGAGAATTTTATATTTTAAAGAAAATTGTTCCAGATTTGTAAGAGTCAGGCTAAATTTTTTCACAGGAGACCCCATTGTAGTGTTTGAGCATCTAAAATGTTATTAGACTTTTATCTAACCTCAATAAAGAGTAAGTACATAAAATAGTCAGAGATTAAATCAACAATAAGACAAATTTCCTAGGAATATATTATCCATATAATTTTCTCTCTATTTGAAGAAAAATAATGATAGCTAAATTTGATTGAGGGGGCTATATATAGTTATATATAATTAGCATATATTATAACAACAACTAAATAACAATAGTTTTTAAACAGTGTTTCTTATCCTCAGAGGTATGGTTTAAAGTAGACATAACAATCCTCATCTCCATAAGTAACTTAAACAGCACCTGTTAATTGTCAAAGCTTGGATCTAAATTTGTAATTATAAAATATTTTTCTACTATTTAGTTGATTAGGAACTCCACTTGACACAATTTCTCAGAAGAGTTCAATTTCTCAAAAGAGTTCTAACGCTAACTGGCCATTGGTTTAGAGTATGAACTGAAGTGCCCCCACGCTCTCTGGTTATCTCTCAACTTCTCATTCTCTGTGCCATAAGCATTCCAAATTGATGCTCCTTAATTTTTCCTAGTCAACTTCCAACATTTTAATTCCAAATACTTATCTATTGTTGAGTATTTGTATATGTTAAATAAAATGGAAATTACAATTTTATTATTCACATAAAATGTATATTTTAATTAGACATTATCAGTGTATGGATTATATACATTTTCATTTGATCAGAAAACAGTTGTTTTCTGTCATTATTTCCAAAGCACTTTCTGAAAAATATTAATAAATTCATTGCTAAGATTGGCTAGTGGAAAAAAGACAGATCCCTTTGTCTGTGTAGTCAGGTGTGAGGAATCTGGCCCTGCTGTGTGATTACCAATTGGGAGAGACTGTGCGTGTTGCCTTTGCATGTTTCACTACTGTTCTCCTGAAACTCTTCTGAATGGGCTGAGAAGGGCCCGGCAAAATTGCTCCCCTAGAACCTCCAGAAGAGCACAGCTGTTCTGCTTCACTTCGTGGCCGTGCACTCTTTCTAACTTATGAATTCAACCACAACATGCAGAAAAAAAAAATCATACTATAAGCATGCTAATGGGGAAACCTCGCAGGCAAATACCATGGACAGAGAATGAAGATAGCTCTGATGACCCCCAAAAATACCAAACATCTGATTAATCTCTAAGATAAGGAGTTTAGAATAGAAATATGGAGGATCCTTGTGGAAATCAAAGAAAACATAGCTCTGGATGAGCAGAACACAAAGAAAGAAGTCAGAAAACTCCAAATTGAAATAACAGATCTTAAAAACACAGTAGCTCAAATGAAAAACTCAATGGACAGCCTCCCCAACAGGGTAACAGCAGCTGAAAACCAGTGAACAGAATCAGAGAATTCATAGAATCAGTGAACTGGAAGATCAAATGCAGAACAACTCCATGCAGCAGAGAAGATTGGCAAAAAGCCTTAAGGCAAATGATCAGACAATGGAAAAAGTACTCAAGGAATGTGAACATACAAAAATATAAGTTTTTGATAAACTCAACAGAAACAACATAAGAATTATTGGAGTACCAGAAACCCAGGATGGAGATCCACAGGAAGAATCAACATTCAAAGATATCATCAAAGAGAAACTCCAAGAGTTAAAGACTGCATGCAATCAAATCCTGCATGCTGGAAGACTACCAGCTAGAAGAGACTCAAAGAAAAACACCCAGACACATCCTAGATAGAGATAGAGATAAAATACTGAAAGCACTGATAGAGATAGGCTACTGAAAGTAGCAAGATCAAAAAGGGAAATTGCATTCAAAGGAGCATCCTTAAGACTTACAGCAGACATGTCACAAGAAACTCTCAAGACCAGAAGACAGTGGTGGGATATTTTGACAAGATTGAATGAAATGGAGGCTTCACCTAGAGTACTGCACCCAGGTTGACTCATGTTCAAGTTTGAAGGAAGGGGTAATAGCTTCACGGATAAGCAACAGCTTAGAAACTTAACAGATGCAAACTAGCCTTAAAGGAAAAACTAAAAGATCTACTGTAAGACAAGACAGATCAACAGACACACCAACTTATATACAAAGATGACATTAAATCCTTTGGCAAGCATCTCACTCGATGTCAATGGACAAAATGCACCAGTTAAGAGACACAGAATGGAAAAAATGGATCAAGAAGATGAATCCAACCTTCTGCTACGTACAAGAAACACAAGTGAATAGTCAGAACAAATATAGACTCAAACTCAAAGGCTGGAGGAAAATCATCCAAGCAAACAGCACCCTTAAAAAAGCTGGTGTGGCCACATTAATTAGATGACACAAACTTCATACTCAGAAAAGTTGTAAGGGAAAAGATTGACATTTTGTACTAATAAAGTGATATGAAGAGCAGGAAGAAATCACTCTCCTAAACATATATGGACCCAATGAGGGCCATGAAAGTATTAAATACAATTGATTACAAATCAGAAAGAGGACATCAACAATAAAGCAATAATTGTGGGAGATCTCAACACGGCTCTGTCAACACTTGATATCTATATCTATATCTATATCTATATCTATATCTATATCTATATCTAGGACACTCCATTCCCAGAAATCTAGATACACATTCTTCTCCAATGTACATGGGTCATTCTCCAGGATTGACCACATGCTGGCACATAAAGCATACCTCCATAAAATCAAATGGGTAGAAATTTTTCAAACTACCTTTGCTTACCACAAGGCTCTGAAATTAGATGTGAACTACAAAG
Source organism: Crocidura indochinensis (assembly GCA_004027635.1). Lineage (NCBI taxonomy): Eukaryota > Metazoa > Chordata > Mammalia > Eulipotyphla > Soricidae > Crocidura > Crocidura indochinensis. The sequence goes on from PVKC010003278.1 coordinate 37,820, forward strand.
GGACACACACACACACACAAAGAATGTTAACTGGAAATTAAACAGTCTTTACTGAACAATCCATGAGTTCAGATGAAATCAAAGAGGAAATCAAAACTTTCCTGGAGGGGGCCGGGCGGTGGTGCTGTAGGTAAGGTGCCTGCCTTGCCTGCTCTAGCCTAGGACGAACCACGGTTCGATTCCCTGGTTTCCCATATGGTCCCCCAAGCCAGGAGCGACCTCTGAGCACATAGCCAGGAGTAACCTCTGAGCGTCACCGGGTGTGGCCCAAAAACCATAAAAAAAAATCTTTCCTGGAAACAAATGACAATAAAGACACATGTTATCAGAATCTATGGGACACAGCTAAAGGAGTACTGAAAGAAATTTTATAGAATTGCAAGCACACATCAGGAAGGAAGAAGGGGCATACCTGAATAGCCTAATGATACAGCTCATAAAATTAGAAAATGATCAACAAAAGGAACCAAATATAGGGAGACAGAATGAAATAAAGGTTAGAGCAGAAATCAATGAAGTGAAAACAACAAAAAAAAATAAACCAAAATATCAACGAAAGGGGCCCAGGAGATAGCATGGAGGTAAGGCGTTTGCCTTTCATGCAAAAGGTCATCGGTTTGAATCCCAGTGCTCCATATGGTCCCCCGTGCCTGCCAGGAGCAATTTCTGAGCATGGAGCCAGGAGTAACCCCTGAGCACTGCCGGGTGTGACCCAAAAAACAAAACAAAAAAAATTAACGAAAGCAGAAGTTGATTCTTTGAAAAAAATAAACAAGGTTGATAGACCATTGGCAAAACTCACAAAGAAAGAGAAAGAAACTTGATAACCTATATTAGAAATGAACAGGGGGAGATCACTACAGATATTGCAGAGATCCAAAGGGTAATCAGAGACTAGTTTGAGAAATTGTATGCCATCAAATATGAGAATCTGGAAGAAATTAATAAATTCTTGAACACCTACAACATTCCATGGTTAAATAAGGAAGATGTAGCACATATAAACATCTCCATTACTATTGGGAAAATTAAAAATGTAAGCTTTGTGCCAGGACTCAGAGGGGTGCAGAGGCCATCTTGGGTGATGCGGTTTCCAGTTGCTGAGATCCCATCTCACCAGTGTCCCTGCCGCTGCCTGAGAGTGGATTTCACCAGCATTCCTGTTGGTGAGGCTGCCTGTTTCAGAGGCAGGTGGAGACATATGCAGAATGATCCCCGCTGCTTTGTGCGGGGACTCAGAGGGGCGCAGAGGCAATCTTGGGTGATGCGGTTTCCAGTTGCCTGATATCCGATCTCACCAGTGTTCCTGCCGCTGCTTAGAGTGGATTCCATCAGCATTCCTGCGGGTGAGGCTGCCTGTTTCAGAGGCGGGTGGAGACATATGGACACAGATCCCTGCTGCTTTGTGCCGGAACTCAGAGGGGTGCAGAGGCCATCTTGGGTGATGTGGTTTCCAGCTGCCTGAGATCCTATCTCACCAGCATTCCTGCCATGTCTTAGAATGGATTTCATCAGCGTTCATGTGGGAAAATCGACCCACCAAGAAAGGGCAGAGCCAGAGAAGTGTGGCCGAGTACATCACTTACCAATGAATACCACCACAACACGTAGAAAAACCCACAATACAAGTGTGACAGTGGGGAAACAATGCAGGCCAGCATCAGACATAGAGAACGAAGATGACAATTCTGATGACCAGATAATGACCAATGAACTAATCAATCTCTCAGAAAAGGACTTTAGAAAAGCAATATGGAAGATGCTCAAAGAACTCAAAGAAACCATGGATCGAGTTGAACAGAACACTAATAAGAACCAAGAAAATATGATGACAGAAATCACAAAACTCCAAAC
>PVKC010003279.1:0-39638 GCA_004027635.1 Crocidura indochinensis
AAAAAAAAAAAACTATGAGCTAGAAAGTTACTGATAGTTGAATTTAAGGCATATAGTATTTCAATTCCAATTTCTTCATCAATGTCAACTCTTATTACTGATGCTTCCATACTTCACCCACACACAAATCTTGACAGTCACATTACAAAGTTTGTTGCCAGCAGCTTATATCTAATGTTGACTCTTAGATATAGAATCTGTACTTTGGATTTATAACTATATTACTTTCCCATGTCACCAATATAACTGAAGCTCTGACTTCTGTTTTCTCATTACTTTACTTTTTCATTTTATTGTTTCCAGCCTTTATTTCTTTCCTTCCCTGGTAATAAAACAACTTTATTTTGGGGGGGGGAGGAATAAAAAACTTTTAAATCCTATTGTGCTATGCTGTGTTCTCATAAACACAGGAGAAAAGATTTTTAAGCACCATTCTTTTTCTAGAGAGAGCCTAGATGAAGAGTAGAAACTACTTTCAAGTTAGATAATTCTTAGGGGTTCAAAGAAGATGGCCCTGTAAAGATTTTGCCACCACATTAAAATACTCAGTATACATAAATAAATAATAGTACAAATATACATAGTATATAAATAATAAAAATAGGGGTTTCTTTGACCAAGTGACTTTGCTTCACCATCCAAAAGTGTTTTTTTGGCTACAAGTTTTCTATATCTAGGGGTGATTTCAAGTTCCCCTGAAACATCATTTTCAAGACCTCAGTCTTACTGACAGATTGAGTTGACTGAGTTCTATTCCATATAAAAACTTAGCAGAACTGACTTCAGAAACTATTAAACCTTTTTGACAAAGCCTTTACTTCTGGGTTTTGTGAGGATAAGGCCTAATTTCTGGACTGTGAAAAGCCATTGCTTTTATGTCATAGATAAACAATATCAAACTTCCTAAAACATAACATTCACAATTGTGATTTGCAGTTCACAAACGAGTCTTTGCCAATGACAAACTTTGCCAGTTTGTCATTGGCAAACTGACAAAAATAAACTCCTTGACTGAGGTTACCTAGTCCCAGCCAAGGTAGATTTAATTGTAGATTCATTGCTACTGATTCCTTCTCATCTATCTACTTGAAAACACCCCATCAGTTTCATTATTAAAGTTCAATTGCTATCACATGGGAGAAAAGCCTAGAAGTCTCAGGAATCCTCAGTCTGAGCAGCTAACTTTGAATCATTTTCTTACCAGTTGTTCAAGCTTTTACAAAAGACAAAACTCTTTGTTTTCCTATAGATTTGCTCTTAAATATGAACCTGTCTGTAATAGGGTTGCAGAAAACTGGCAGAGTTCTTTATGATAGCCAAGATATTTCCTTCAGACAAAGAGGTGGTAAATTTTTTCTTGGTACATCTTGGCAACAATACTTGAAAGTTTTCCACAGAAGGCAGAGCGTTGAAATGAAAGATTTGCTTTAATTCACTTGTCAGCAAACAGTTCTTTCACATTAGAGCATTTGAGGTGTCAGAACAATGAAATTTACAATGAAAGTCCTTTTTTCCAAATTCCAACCAAGAATTTTGAATGGGTTGAATTTCTCATCTGGAGTAGGCGAAAGCTAGTTATTGTAAAGCTGTTGAGAACAGTCTCAAAAAAACGTGAACTATGAATGGGAGAGGATTTTTCATGAGTCTAGTCTGGAACAGTTGTGCGGAACAGTGACAAGTGGATTTGATTGAGTGATGTGCTCTGGAGCAAACCATGCAAGACTTAAGACATTCATGTGCTTCTAGCAGGAGAAAACTAATTTCCCACTACTTGCCTATATTTATTGACTTGAAAATAATTAAGTTGACTCAAGAGAAACCAGTGTGAGAAAAGGCAATCTTTAATTAGCAGTCAAGAGGAGGTGATAAGGGCTATCGTATGATCCTACCTTCCAGTCATTCTGGATCTGGATCGCCTATCTAAGTGGAATGTTGTTGTTTTTCTTTATAATTAATTTAAAATTTATATTTAGTTAAAGAACTATGATGGGAGCTTATGTGATATCAAAGAATAGGGCATTTGTCTTGCACACAAGTGACCAGGTTTCAATTCCTTGCATCTCATATGGTCTCCTGAGCCTGCCAGGAATAATTTCTGAGCACAGGGCCAGGAGTAACTCTTGAACGGTATTGGATGTGGCCACAAAACAAAAAATTGATGTACAAAGTTATTAATAATTGAATTTACCAATATTATATTTCCACACCAATCAGTGCATCAGTGTTCACTCCCATTTCTACTATTCCCATATTTTGTCATTCCCCCATGTACCAACAACATATCCCCCAGCCATTCCTGCCACCTTGGCAGGTACATTATTACAAATTTTGGTTCTTTGCAGCTTAGATATCATGTTTTCATTGGTGTTGAGTCTGTGCTTTGGATATAGAGCTATATGACTCTCCCACTCTTCCACCTCTCTCTTCTTATAACTGAAACTCTGAACCCTGTTCCCCCACTACTTCCCTTTCTCACCTCCATTTCCACCTTGATTTCTTTCATTCTCTGTCCTTCTCTTCCCTAAGCATTCAGCTCAAAGGTCATCTATATATCCCCCCTTTACATGACATTTCTTCATTGAATTGTTCTTGATACTACAGATAAGTGAAATCTGATATTTGTCTCTTTTCTGGCTTACTTCACTCAATATCTTCTAGTTCCAACCAAATTGCAGCAAATTGTATGATTTCATCATTCCTTGCAGCTGCATAGTATTGTATTATGCATATATACCATATCTTCATAATCTATTCACCTGTCATCAGATACCTAGGTTGATTCCAGACCCTAAATAGAACTTTAAATTTAGGAGGGAAAAATCTGAATACTGTTTTTTGAAATTTTATAAAGAAGAGGGGATTTTCTAAGCTTCATTTACATATACCCTGAACAGTGTATAAATCGTGACCTGCAGTGTGGTAAGTCTGTTGAGCAGTTTCACAAACCCCAGGGCCAACAGGGATGTGCTTCTTGAGGGGGAAATGGATACTTACTACTACAACATTCTCTGTTCTTCCATCTCAGTCTGTGTGGAGATGCAGCATGTCCTATGGCTGGCTTGTTAGTTCCACCAATGGAGGAGGCATCCAAGTAGTTTTGGATGTTTGGACATCACTGGTTACAAGTTTAGAACGAGTTTCCCATGACAGCTGCTTTTATTTTCCATTTTCCTTTGAACAAAAGACAGGTTTTTAATTTGTCTTCCCACTCTTTAAAAAAAAAGCCTCAGTTTTTCTCCCCTGATAGCTCTGAGAGTTTACAACCAAACACAGTTTCAGAACTTGCACAAAACTTGTAAGTTGCCACGGGTCCTGGGTAAGGTTTGAGTACATCAAACATTCTGTGAATCTTATGAAAATGAATGAAAGGTAGTAGTGTTATTTCCTTGCTATTTATTAAGTAAAATTGAAAATATTAAAATCTCATAATTATAAGTGAAACTACGTTTAGATAAAATATTTTCTTTTTTTCTTTGGGCCACACCCGGTGACGCTCAGGAGTTACTCCTGGCTATTCTCCTGGCAGGCATGGGGGACCATATGGGGAACCGGGGGATCGAACCGCAGTCCGTCCTAGGTTAGCGCAGGCACCTTACCTCCAGCGCCACCGCCCGGCCCCCGATAAAATATTTTCTAAGATACTCAAACATCTCATTTAAAGTTAAGAAGGATGAGAAGCTCAGTCTTTTAGAAACCATACCATGCGTAGAGAAATATAACAGACAATATCATGGGACTTATGTATCCAACACTTTGCTTTCATTTTTTATTTAATTTCTAAAAATTAAAAAGAAAGAGGGAGAGAGGCCTATTGAATTGGGTGGAAATTCAGTAAGTAAATAAAATAATTAATGGAAGAAAACTGGAATTTACTACAATAAAGGCTATAGGAAAGATATATAGAGGATGTGATGGAAAATTCTTGGCCCATACTATGTAAGAAGTTGCAGTGTCTGAAGAGTCACAGCAGGGGGTTATTCCATAGTTAATGGTGGACAAGGAGTCTTTAGATACCCTTTAACTTATGAGAGAATTCATGTAATATTGGCATTATACAGCTGGTTCCAACAAGATTTAAATTTAATAGTAGTAACCAGAAAACCAACCAAAGTAGGGATGGCTGAACTATTGAGAAATTCCCCATTATCTTGTCAGAAACAGTAAGAAAAAAAATCTTCACAGAAACAATAAGAAGATGAAAACCTTCACAGAAGCCTTTATTTGTAGTTATCAGAAGGGGCCTCCAGGATTCATCCCCTCAGTGATTTCATTGATCACCTTGGTACCCACCTCCCAATCTGTAACCTAACCTTCAAAAATTTCCCTTTTATGTTCTGCATTTCTAAGCTTCATTTATATACATTATATTATATAATATTATATATTACACATTATTATATATTACATATATTATATATTGTAGTATATATATTTCTAATTGCTATGTCATATTCCATTGTGTATAAGTACCCTTCTTCATGATCCACTCATCTGTTGTTGGGCATCAAGGTTGATTCCAAATCTTAGTCATTGTGCTGAGTGCAGAGATAAATTGTGGAGTGCATACATTGTGATAATGTCCTTCTATCTTTGAGATAGATACCTAGGAGTGCAATTAATGGGTCATAGGCATAAATTCTGAGTTTACTGAGCACCCTACATATTGTTTTCCATAGGGGTTGGACTAGGCAGCATTCCTACCAGCAGTGGATAAGAGTTCCTTTCTTACCACATCCCCGCAAAACAGGATTGGTCCCATTATTTTTGATGTGTGCCATCCCTCACTGGTGAATGATGGTATCTCATTTGTTGTATTGATTTGAATTTCTTTTTTTTTTTTTTTTTTTTTTTGGTTTTTGGACCACACCCGGTGATGCTCAGGGGTTACTCCTGGCTATGCGCTCAGAAGTTGCTCCTGGCTTGGGGGACCATATGGGAAGCCAGGGGATGGAACCACGGTACGTCCAAGACTAGCGCAGGCAAGGCAATGCACCTTACCTCCAGAGCCACTACCCGGCCCTGATTTGAATTACTTTAATGATGAGTGAGGGTGAACATGTTTTCATGTGTCTATTGGTCGTTTGCTTATCTTTCTCAGAGAAGTGTCTATCTCTTCTCCCCATTTCTCTATGGCTTTATTAAATTTTTTGAAGCTCACTTTTATGAGTGCTTTTTATATCATAGATATCAACACTTTACCTGATGTGTTGAGTGCAAAATTTTTCCCATTCAGTTAGCTGTCTTCTAGTTTTAACCAATGTTTCTTTCAACATGCAGAGCATTTTTAGTTTGATGTAGTCCCATTTATTTAGGTTTAATGCCAAAGTTCTTGCCATTGACATTCTATGATCAAATACTTTCTTGAAATATAAGTCTTAATGTGTTCTGCCTGTTTTTCCTCAATGAATTTTATAGTTCCAGGTCTCATTTCAAGGTCTTTAATCCATTTTGAGTTGACTTTTATGAAATTGTGAGGTATAAATCAATCTTTAGTTTCTTATAGGTGGTTATCTACTTGTTGCAACACCATTTGTTGAACAGGCTGTCTTTGTTCCATTTCAAGTTGTTGGCTCCTTTGTCAAATATTAGTTGATCATATACTTGGGGGTATATCCCTGGATATTCTATTCTAATCCACTGGTATGAGACTCTGTCTTTGTTCCAGTACCCTGTTGTTTTGATCACTTGGCTTTATAGTAAAGCTTCAGGTTAGGTAAAGAGTTGCCATCCAAGTTCTTGAATTTCAGTATGAATTTGGCTAACCTAGATCTTTTGTGATTTTATATGAATTGTATAATAGATTGTTCTAAGTCCAGAAAAACTGTTGTCTAAATTTGTATAGGGATTGCATTGAAATTAGACCCCCAACTAATACCATGCACAAAGATCAAATCCAAATGGATTAAAGACCTTGATATCAGGCCTGAAACCATAAGGTATATAGAACAATATGTAGGTAAAACACTATATGACATTGAAACTAAAGGTATCTTCAAGGAGGAAATAGCACTCTCCAAACAAGTGGAAGCAGAGATAAACATAAACAGATGGGACTATATTAAGCTGAAAAGCTTCTACACCTCAAAAGCAATAGTACCTAAGATACTAAAGCTACCCATAGAATGGGAGAAACTATTCACCCAGTACCCATCAGACAAGTGACTAATATCAAAAATATACAAGATGCTGACAGAACTTAATAAGAAAAAACATACAACCGCATCTAAAAATGGGGAGAAGAAATGAACAGACATTTCCTCAAAGAAGAAATACAAATTGCCAAAAGGCACATGAAAAAAATGCTCCACATCACTAATCATCAGGGAGATGCAAATCAAAACTACAATGAGGTACCATCTCACACCACAAAGACTGGGACACATCACAAAGAACAAGAACAATCTGTGCTAGTGGGGTTGTGGAGAGTAAGGAACTCTTATTCACTGTTGGAAAACAAGATGAAGATTCCTCCAAAAACTGGAAATTGAGCTCAGATTTGATTCAGCTATTCCACTCCTCGGGATATACCCTAGAAACACAAAAATAAAATTCAAAAACCCCTTCCTCACACCTATATTCATTGCAGCGCTATTTACAATAGCCAGACTCTGAAAACAACCAAGATTCCCTTCAGTACATGAATGGCTAAAGAAACTGGCGTACATATACACAATGGAATATTATGCCGCCATCAAGAAAGATGAAGTCATGAAATTTTCCTATACATGGATGTGCATGGAATCTATTATGCTGAATGAAATAAATCAGAGGGAGATAAACACAGTATAGTATCACTCTTCTATGGGTTATAAGAAAAATTAAAAACATTACTGTAAGAAGGCCCAGAGACAATAGAGTTAAGGACTGGGAGGGCTAGAAGGACTGGCTCACAGTTTGAAGCTTACCACAAAGAGTGGTAAACACTGTTAGGGAAATAACTACACTAATAACTAGCATGCCAATGTTAAAGGATGAGAGAAGCAGAATGCCTGTTGTGATACAGGCAGGGGCGGCATTGGTGATGGGAATGTTGCACTGGTGAAGGGGGTATCCTGCTTATGACTGAAACCCAACTACAAACATGCTTGTAATAATGGTGCTTATGGTATTCATTCGAGTATAATGCGCAAAATTTTCTACCAAAAAAAAGAAATCAAAGTTTGGGTGCGCATTATAAACGAGGGCTGGGATGGGGTGGCAGTGGTCCGATGAGGGCACAAGGGAATTGAGTTCACACTTTTCCAGGCTGCAGCCACGCACTGTATGCAAAGGTGAAGAAAAAAGAAACCTCAAGAAACCTGGCCTATCTCTCGAGACATCCTGGGTTCAAACATCATGGGAAGACAGACCAAAAGAAATGATCATCAAGAGTTTTTTGAAGACAGGCATCAGCAATCAAATGGACAGCACAGAAGACGACCTGCTGTGGAATTCAGACTCAGAAGAAAGTGAAGAAACTGGAGAAAAAGATGTTCCTTGCCAACTGGGACACTGATGAAAAGTTAACGTGAGTAGATTGGGAACAATTATTTAGTGTATCTGATGATGAATCTGACTTTGAAGCATTTTAAATAAATATTGTTACCAGTCATTTTATTTCGGTATTGTGTTTATACCAGTTTATGTTGTCAATAAATGATTTGTATTATGGTCGCATGTGTTCAACAATGTTTTTTTGTCAATTACAATGCTTGGTGTGAAACAAAATTTTATGTCAATTTTTAATTGAAAATTAGGGGTGCGCATTATACATGTGTGGACGTTATACTAGAATAAATATGGTAAATAAAGATTTTTTATATTAAACAAACAAAGTAATTAAAATTTAAAAATTAAAATAAGTTTGGAACCAACCTTGATGCCCAGCAACAGATGAGTTGATCATGAAGATATGGTTTTTTATACAATGGAATACTACATAGCAGTTAGAAATGATACAGTCATGGATTATGCAGCAACATGGATACATCTAGAAATTATCATGTTGAATGAAGTAAGCCAGAAGATGCATAAATACAGAATGATAGCACTTATCTGAGAAATCTAGAATATATACCAAACATAATACTCCATGAATAAATACAATGGTCTAATAGGGAAGAAACTCCAATCACCATATATTTTAGGAGAAGTTTTCAAATCAAGTATAAGAGGGGCAACACAAAGCCTCAACTACTCATTATACCATAAAGAAACAAGCGACAATGAAAACAGTGCTTTAGAGTGAACAAGTATGCAATCATCCTCTAACAACAAAGGTCTATAATAATAATATATAAAGGTATTTATCCACAGAACCAGGTCAAGAATAAGATGGGAAGCCAGAGACTTTAGAAGCAGTAATTACTAACATTATGTTTTAATTCCCTAATTTTACCTAGCATAAACTAAGCCTTTAGCTTCCTAATGTACAGTGTTTCTTGGAAATAAAGTGTGGACACCCTCATTTACACCTAGGTGCTCAATCTTACTAGATACCATATACAGTGTCCATTATGATAAGGTCTTGATAAAATAATTGACCCATTTCCTTTTGTTTATGTTTTCTATTAGGATATAAAGCATATGATCATTCAGACCACTGAAACATTCTACAGCACATCAGACTTATGTTACAGGTCCTACTCATCAAATACGTTTTTGCAAATTATCATTTCCTTTCTCTCTCTTTTTTTCCCTACTTCTTTTCTTTTCCCCTTTATTCTTCTTATTCTTCATCAACTCAATCTAGGTTAAATAAAACCCATGGTGTTAGTTTCTCTTTAGAAAAGGAACCACGGTACCAAAGATGCTACATAGAGTAGATGCAATACTACATAGGGTAGCCACCACTTATAATCCTCATCGCCACATTGCTTAATACTCTAGATGTGAAAGCTAAGTTTATTCTAAAATGCACCAGCCACTATCTAACCCCAAAACCTTCATTTAGCAAGGTCCACTCTTGTCAGTGATGAAGTGCCTGGAAATTGGAAAACCTAACTTTGATGCACTAGCCAATTTTTTTTAACTTATTTCTGCCGTATTTATTTTTTCTCTTCCCTCTTATCTTTTGTTCTCCCTTTCTCCTTTTCTCCCTCTCCTAATCTATATCTAAGCAAATTATTTACCTTTACTTAATTCAATTATTTCTTAGGATTTCAGACCCATCCTAAGGGGGTCAGACCTCTAACACCAATTTAAGAATATATCACTAATGTTTGTATTTATGTGGGCATGAGTTTATAGACAGTGGACTCCCCTCTGAGTGACAAACCTAACCTGTAAACAATCCATGCCTAAAGTGTATATAGCCCCTCCTATATACTATCCTTCCTCCTCCCTTCAGATAGCCTTCTATCCTTTCACCCCCTGATATGATCCCATATCCATCCTTATTTAACTCTTTTTATCCTCAATTCTTAGCTCATTATGTACCGAGACCAACCTCCTGCACCAATAAGTCATCACCCAGCTCCCAAAGCAAGATGACACCCTCTCAGCCCACATCTCTTGCCTCGGCAAGAAATTACAACCAACATTCCTCTCGACTCATGTTGTGTGGCCCTTTTTCTTACCCCCCCCCCAAATGTGGACTGTTGCATGATACTAAATTCAGCCAAAGAATAAACTCTAGCACAAGGACTCTACCTGATCCCTTTCTGCTGCAAATAATTTATCAAACTCAACAAGACCATGCTATGTGATGAAAATGTGCCCTATGTAATGACCTGACACAGGCCTCAGTAAAATGGGCATTCTCCATTCACCCCTGAACAAGGGAAGCTATCTAGGACACATCCAAGGTTTTTTATAACAACACCTGGAAGCAATCTTCTACCAGGGAAGACCCTACCGCTGCTCTGACATCAATCTACTCACAAGAGAATTCCCTTAACGCTGAGAAGACTTAAGAACATCAACGACCTGCATACTGGACAGGGCTTTCTGCATTGCCCTTTAATTGTAAGGTGAAACGAAAGGATGCTCTGCACCATCCTAACTGCAATATAGGATATGCAGATTCCAGGATCTTTAACACAGAAACATGATACTAACAACAGAGGCAGCGTGGAAAATAAAAGTGAGTTGGCACTATAGACGACGACTTGGATTGGGCAATCTAGTTTGCCTGGAGCCTAGAGCTGGTCTTATGCCAGGAAACTTCAGGGGTTTGGTCCCCTTGTATTTAGGCCGAGGATTTTCCTTTCCATGTCCCCCATATTTTGGTGGGCCGATGCAAACAAGTATTGCCACTCTAATGCAGTTTTTACTGTGCTCCTTTGACTCTTATCCTTAAAAAGAAACACCCACTTTTGAGGCTAACTTAAACTAATATGCATATGCATGGAAATGTAAAGAAGTACTATGCCTTCAATATTTAAGGAGTTACATAAGTTTTATGGCTTTAGAATGCTTGATATGCTGCTAGGAAATATGTTTCACAATCTGGGGACTTCAGGGACAAAGTAATTATACATGGGTTCTGTTTTTTTTTTTTCCTTAATATTCTTTGGCTGAAAGTTCAATGTTAAGATATCAGCAAGGGGACTTATGTAAATTCTGTTTCTGGGTGATTGTCCTTCCACTGTAACTTTACTTTGTCCTCTTTCTTTGCATCTTTGTTCTCATAATTAAAAATTAAAATTAAAATTAAAAAAAAAAGAAAATGTGCCCTGGATTTCATTCCCCAAAGGAATATCTCAAAAGACAACGTGGAAGCCTATATTTCCTTTATATGTTTAATACCGCTATAATAATACAACTGAGTTTGTTTATTCTCAAATGCAAGGTAACCTCTTACATTACTTTACTTTTCTTCAATTAGTTTTTTTAAATTTATTTTATATATTTCTTCTATTGTACACACAAATATATATGTATATATTTTTGTTTGTTTGTTTGTTTGTTTTGGTTCTGCCTTGGTATGAAAACTTACAAGAAAAAAGTCTTGCCTGGGATAAATGCTCAGATCAAAACCAGGGCACAAAGATTATATATCCTGACATTCTTACCCCCAAATGCACCAGCAATATAACATAGCATCATTCCTTTTTGCAGAGGCATACTAAAAATGGTGAAATTTTATGTACAGAAACAAGTTCTTATCTACTAAGGATAAGAAACCATACATTTTATAATACAGGGATATTTCTCACCTTAAACATGTGTCATGTGGACCCAACTTAGACTCCATGATATCAGACAGTGACTGTTCAGTCCTGAGCCCTAGCGCCCAGACATGGAATGAACACAATCCCCTGCAACAGCACCAGAATCAAACTACCTCTGGGGAATTCCTAATACTGCTCTAGCACCAACTTGCACCAGTTTTGATATGACATCCTGACAACGAGGAAACGGCAACAACTTGATCTAAGAGCAGGTTGTCCTATCTAATCACCTAATGGTAAGATGAAATCAGAAGACATATCATCCTTTGTTCTGTGCAAAAATCAAGATTAATAACTACAAAGGACTGACTTTGACAACCATGAGTGGGCAGAACTTGTTCTGGGACCAATAAGAAAGACCCTAGTCTAGCCTAGAAATCAGCCTAGGATCTGGAAAATAACCAAGATCTCTAATTCCAGAGGTCTGACTTTGACAACTGTGACAGAGTAGACCTTCTGGAAACAAAATTAAAGAATATCCTATACTTCGTCCTAGGATCTGTGCAAAAGAAGACCACCAATTACAGAAGACTGATTATAACAACAGTGATGGAACAGAGCTGCTAGAACAGTAATTAAAGACACTATCCTGGGTTTCATTCTATAATTTGTGCAAATAGCAAGATCTCTAGTTAGAGGCCTGATTCTATCATCCATAACTGATCAGAAAGTTTCCCTGGCCCCATAAAAAGTCCTTGGGGGTATGAAAAAGAGCGTGTATGAAGTGTGTAGTTATTCCCATGACAGTATGTTTTAAGGGTAAAGAAACCCTGTTATCTTTAGGCCAAGGTAATTCCCTTCTTTTTTTTTTTTTTTTTGGTTTTTGTTTTTTGGGTCACACCCGGCAGCGCTCAGGGGTTACTCCTGGCTCCATGCTCAGAAATTGCTCCTGGCAGGCACGGGGGACCATATGGGGCACCGGGATTCGAACCGATGACCTTTTGCATGAAAGGCAAATGCCTTACCTCCATGCTATCTCCCGGGCCCGGTAATTCCCTTTCTAATTTCCCCAATATTTACTGTGCCTATTCAAAAACAAAAAACGAAACAAAAACAAAACCTTGCCACACAAGCCCTCCTTCCTTTTTCTTTTCTTTTCTTTATTTTTTTTCTTTATTGTTTGGTTTTTGTATTTGTTGCTGTGGTGCTCTTTTGTAGTTGCTGGTTTTGTCTTTTAGTTTGATTTTTGTTTCTTTTTGTTGTTGTTGCTGTTGTTGTTTAGGGTTTTTTTTTGTTGTAGGTTTTTGTTTTTGTATTTTTTGTTATATTTTTTCTTTTTTATTTCTTCTTTTTAATTTGATATTTATAACCTCTAGATGGACTCCTCCCAGTTTTTTGTTGCTAGTTGTTTTTTCTTTTTTCTTTTTTTTTTTTTAACAGAACCACATAACTTGAATCATCTTATTCTGCCTCATAAACTGAGGGGGATAAAATGAATGGTATAAGAACCAAGCAGTCATATGAATATTGAGTAGAAATAATAATGGATCAGAACTTAAACAACAAACCCAAAATCAACGACAACAGAATTGATAGCCAATCTTCAACAAGCTATACACAGAGGGTACTAGTTATCAATGAAGGCAATGAAGGGAATGCTGGGAACTGGGATGAGGGAGGACAACACTGGTGGTGGGAATACTCCTGATTCAATGTCACTATATACCTCAAAGATTTGTAATTCACGTTGGTCAAATAAAAATTATTTAAAATAGTAATACAATATAAATAATAAAAGAAAGTAATGAAAACTTAAAATAAATCAAATAAAATTAAAAAAAAGAAAAATGTATACTTGTGAACGGAAGCATGTTGGACATTGTATTTAAATCATGAACAATTTTGTAACTAAATCTCATGGTGATGCAATTAAAATTTATTTAAAAAAAATACAGGCTTCACAGAATTCAAGGAGAGTCTCTGGGCTGAAGTAAGCTCAGTGAGAACAATATGGAGATTCCTCAAAAAAACTGAACATAGAGCTCCCATATGATCCAGCTATACGACCTCTAGAATACACCCTCAGAACACAAAAGTTGCAAACAAAAATGCCTTTTCACATCTATAGTCATTGCAGCACTATTTACCAGACTCTGGAAACAACCAAGATGCCCCTCAACAGATGAATGGCTAAGGAAACTGTGGTGCATATACACAATAAAGTATTATGCAGCCATCAGGATGTAGTCATGAGATTTTCCTATACATGGATGGACATGGAAACTATTATGCTGAGTGAAATAAGTCAGAGGGAGAGAGATAGACACAGAATAGCCTCACTCATCTATGGGTTTTAAGGAAGATAAAAGACATTATTGTAATAATGCCCAGAGACAATAGAGATGAGGGTTGAAAGGACCCTCAAGTTATGAAGCTCATTTGAAGCTCACCACAAAGTGTGGTGATTGCAGTTAGAGAAATAACTACACTATGATGCCTGTCTTACATACCAGCAGGGGATGGGGGAGGAGAGAGATGGAGGGCATTGGTGGTCAGAATGTTGCACTGATGAAGGGGGTGTTCTTTTTATGACCAACACCCAACTACAAACATGTTTGTAGTCATGGTGCTTAAAATGAAGATATTAAAAAAACTCAGTGAGATACAGTGACCTACAAAGTAGCCATAGGGCAAACCTGTGATTTCATTATATTAAATAATAACACTGTGCAAATAAAAGACACAAAAGGTCTTCCTCTTCATGACATTGTTAAGATTTAGTTGGGATTTAGTTGTGAGTTGTGTGTGTGTGTGTGGTTTTGGGGCCACACCTGGTGGCACTCAAGAGTTATTCCTGGTTCTGCACTCAGGAATTTCTCCTGGAAGGCTCGTGGGACCATGTGGGATGCCAGGAATCAAACCTATGTCCATTCGGGTTGGCCACATGCAAGGTAAATTTCCTATGACCATGCTATCTCTCTGGCCCTGGGATCTAGAAACAAAAAATATATTTGTTTCCATTTAATACTTTTTCTAACAGGAAGTATAAACTATGCACTACTATGGTGACATTGTAGGCAGTTTAGATATAGGAGTATCATTGGGATAAATGAATTACTGTGTTACAAGACATTAAAGAGAGATTCTATTACAATCATTCATCATATCTGGTACTATTTGCCTTAAAATTATAAAATTATAAAAATGTTTTCAATTTAAGTCTGTATCTCACAGAGCAAAGGTAAGCATTTCACATAGTTAAGAATATTGGATACATGTTCTCTTACTATCAGTTAGAATACACTTTGCAGAAGTTATAGGTGCGTGTTTCAGGGTATACTTAACCTGCCTTCCAAAGAAAACTTTAAAGCACATCACTAATTTAAATTTTTTTTTCTCTAAAATTCTGGAGGGATCCATTGAGATTATGCAGAGACGATGAGCATTCTCATGACTTTCTTTATTACAACTATTAAGATGCTCAACTGCTGTTAAACGGAATTAAATTAGCTTTCAATGGTCTTTTAATGGAAAAGCCACAGGGTGGCCAGGCACTTCGACTGCAAAATTATAGGTCTTTCCCTTGAGCAGAATTTAAAGATAGAAAGTATACCATATTTCCTCCTGAGCACTGGGAGACAAAAAAATCGCATGTAGGTAATAGACAGAATGTATCATTTTAGCTGGAATAAACCCAAAATTCCTGTCATTATGAACCATGTAGTATTTTCTAAGTTGCCTTACCTCTGTTCTCCTGGCTCTTTATGTAAATGGGTATGAATCTTTAAAGAAATGGAATTTGAAAATTATTTTTAAATGGAAGCATTTTCTGGCAAGGCAAGGAAGCAAGTGATTGAAAATATTTTGTCCTAAGTTTACATGGAGGAAAATGAACACTTTCAAAAATATAAAATAAAAATGAACCCTGACAATTTTGAAGAGGATCATGAAGAGACTCCATGTCATGAAAGCAGATAGAAAAGATAAATAGCCAATTCTTTCCATTCTCAGATAGATATACTTTCAACATCCATGTTTCTCAACCTCTTTTGTCTATCATTCCCATTTGATATCACTTCCTTCCTGTGATCCCTATTCCATTGGCTTATCATTCCAAACTTGCACTATGACCTCCTGAGTAGGTGACTTTTATCTGTGGAATATCATCAAGCCATGGGGCTCCTCATAAGTGTTCTAGATGCAAGTGTAAGAATGCTATTACCTCTAAGGAAGGAGCATCTACTCCTAAAAAAATGGTCATTATGAAATGGCTAACTATACCATAAAATTCTTCCATGATAAGAACTTCTGTTTCTGATTTTATTGCATTAGAAAGCTAACTTATATTGAAACCACTATGATTCTCTCCTAAACAAATCAACAAATCCATTCTCATTATAGAATATTCAGGGCAAAACCATTCTATTGATGGTATTCTATTCTTGTAGAATTATATTTTGAGTGATGCCAGGGATAAAGACATTAGGGCATCTTCTGAAGTACAGTTTCCAATTATAAAACTGTCCACCTGAATGTGGATAGTTTAATATTCTAATTAAAGAGTTTAGTAATTGATAACACCATGGGGACATTTATTAAAAAATTAAGGCAATTCACACATAATGACACTTTTACTTATGATAGAAAAGAAAAAATGTTTTAAAATTACTTGGACAAAATAATTTTTCTGTAATATTATTTATTGGAAAAAGTATCAATATTTGATATCAAGATTAAATTTTGATATAATTAGAAAGTATTCCTTCCTATCTATCCTCATCTTCTAAATAAAAATAGTGTTTCAGGAATTATAGCAACTTTATATATACATATATACAAAATTATAACAAATGTATTTAAAATTTTATGACAATTATTCATGATATTTTTAATATATTTTATTTAAGTAACATGATCATAGTTGGGTTACAGTCACAAACAGAATACCCCCCTTCACCAGTGTAACATTCTCCCCTCCCCCCTTCCCATCCCCTGCCTGTATTCAAGACAGGCATTCTACTACAGTTATTTGTTTTTAAGTTCAGTAAGTTGGTAGAAGATACTCTTCTACCAGTATTGCTTATAAAACAGATCTCAAAGGGGGAAAATCAAACAATCAAATAACAAAACCAGTGGGCAAAATTGTCACTATATGAGGATGTTCAAAAAGAGTTATAGATGTTAAGTGAATACATCTGAGATATACAAAGGAGATACACGTGTCCCTTTTATGTTTTAGAAATAGTCAAGAGGGAGGGTGTTGTTTCCAAGACACCACTTTGGTCTGTGATTTGGACAATCGAAGAGCACATGGAGCCATGTCCTACCGTGTTGCCTGCTGAAGCTTCTGACTCCCAGAGAAGCGTTTGCTTACTAATTGTTGGAAGTCGGAAATTCACCAGTCCACTCCCAGCACCTTGCAGGAACAAGGAAGCCTGGGGTCTCCTTTAAATTGCTCCTCACTGAAACTCACTTGCTGGGACTCTGAGCAGGTGTCCAGGAATAATCCTGGGGTCCGGGAGGAAGGAGAGAGAAGGCTGTGGGGGGCAACCGAGGCTGCATCTTCCCCTTAGCTTGGCCCAAAAGCCTACAGGGTGGAGCCATGCCGTCCACGTGTTGCCTGCTGAGGCTTCAGACTCCACCCAAAAATTACTGTGAAAGATATATAATCCACCTTGACCAAAACAAAAATCATTAGTACAGAAAAATGGTTAAATGTGAGGTAATAGGAGGTGGGAGTGTGCTGGGCAGCTTTCAGATTATGACAGAGTAAACAAAATGATATCCAAATATTGTCAATATTCACAATGCACAAGTTTAGTAAGGAAATTTCCCTGGGACTTCTGAAGCCAGAACCTATTGTGCTGCTATTTCCACCTTGCTGGCTTGTCCAGGCATGTGGCCCAGGGGAAGCCCTGGAGTTCCAGAGGAAAGAGGTAGAGGGGTGCTGAAGTGACCCATGTCCTGCACCCCTTCCTAGGCCTGGTGAAGGAGGCCTTTTGGCATGGCAGAAGGCTGTCAAACCGCATGCTGGCAGAACCTCCCAACTCCCAGGAATGAAGGAGATCCTTCCAGAGCTGGAAGGTCAAAGCGCCCCCCTCCCCCGACCCTCCCTCTGGAGTCAGGAGGGAAATGGGGCAAGCCTAGGGTAACCAATAAGCTCCTCCAAGAGACCCACCTCGCTGGCTTGCCCAGGCATGTGGCCCAGGGGAGGCCCTGGAGTTTCAGAGGAAGGAGGTAGAGGGGTGCTGGGGTGACCAATGTCCCGCACCTCTTCCTAGGTCTGGTTAAGGAGGCCTTTGGCATGGCAGAGGGCTGCCAAACCGAATGCTGGAATAACCTCCTGGCTCCCAGGCTATTCAAGATATTTAAAGAGAGTGTGCACAACAAAAGTGTGGCCTGAGCAATAAATGCAAAGTAAGGGTACACTTTAAATATTATGAAATCAGTATCATTTAGTTTTTATCAATGCAATCTTTGTTCCACTTAAAATGAAAAGGAATACTAAGTGGTACCATGAAAGGAGCCAAGGATTGAGAAGACAAATAGAAGCAGCTGAGTTTTGCTAAAAGCTAAGGTTAGAATCAAATTTTCTAAATGGTATTTCCTATCTCTTTTAACAAGAAAGACTCAACAGGAGTTCATTGACATGTCTTTCAACCCACACAAGTTCCAGATTTTATTCTGGTTTTCCAGAAGAAGAGAGTAATGCAGTAATTCAGTAGGTAGAAGATAAACAGCCAGGTACAGAGAATTCCTAACAGCTTTATTCTTCCTAGATGCACAATGTGCTGAAATTATCTCAGATGTTCCAAAAGCTGCCTCAGGAAACATTGCCCACTTGCCTTCATCTGGAGATCACAACTGTTTCTTCTAGAATGTCCTGTGGCTGATCCTGACTGTGTTAAATTTCCACACTGCAAACCAAATAAGTCTATGCAGAGTTTGCGTTTAGCTAACATAGTTGATTTCCATTCACTGGCAGGAATACGTATCATCAAGATTTCCCTGAGAGACTTTGTCTAAGGTCAGGAAATTGATATAAATTTACTTAAGATTATTGAGTTTCATAGCTCAGCTAGCTGAGCTAGCATAAAATAGAATTGTTTTGGAAAACAAATAAAACAGTGCTGATTCATTAGAGTTTTTCTTCACATTAAGTACTATTCATTGCAGGAGGCATACCATTTTAGATTTTGGGGTGGGAAACTTAGACATGATTGGGGTTCCTGTTGTACTTTCTTATAACAAGGATATTCAGAGAAGTAGGATGACAATTTAAGTTATTGGGTTGGATTACGGTAAACACAGAGCTAGCATTCCAGTCTACTGATGCATGTGTCACCAACTTATTATTTCACCATGTCCTGCCTTCAGTTCAAAAACTCTCATCCCAAATCATAATGCCTCTCTTTACCCTGACTAGCAAAAGCAACCTTATAATGTATGTTTTCAACTTTGGTCTGAGCACATTTCCCTTGTCTAAATTCCATCCCCTCCCCATCTTCAGTAATTCCCAAATCTAAGGTGGTATATTCTTTTCTTCCCAAACTCTTACTTATCAAGACTCACGGCAGCCCTGCTGATTCCCATGAAGTCAACCACATAAGCACTTTGCAGCCTTTGAAATGTTTGCTAAGACCCTTCAAGATCTGTTGAAATTGTGTCTTCTTCAGAGTAAGTTCTGGGAACATTCCAATTCTTCAAGATACTTTTCTAAATAATTTAATGTCCTTTCAAGAAAACAAATTTTCCAATTCATTGAGTGGCTCCAGGAGACAGATATTTTTTGGGGTCCCTTCCTAGCCCTATGAGGAGAGCTCCAGGAGATCAGAGAAGAGAAACACGCAAAGCCAACAGGTCCCCTCAGCTTCTTGCAGTCACCAATCACACAGCAGGGTAGCTTGAGATATTCTTGGTGTGGATGGAGTCCAGAGCATTTTTTTTCATCACACATCATGCCTTGTTGAGCTTGTGAAATTATTTGTAAACATAAGGGAAGTATCCTTGGAGTGGGGTCCTTCTGGGGCTGAGTCAGTGGCATGCAACAATCCATGATTAGGAAGGTAAGAAGAAGGACCATGAAGCATGAATCAGCAGGTGTGTTGGTGGTAATTTCTTGCAAAGGCATGTGATGTGGGACTGGGAGGGTATCCTTTCGGTTTGGGAGCTTGGTGGTGGTTTTTTGGAGCAGGAGATTGGTCCCGGTACCTACAGGGTTAATAACTGAGAGTAAAGAGGGTTAAATAAGGAAGGAAAATGAATCAGGATTGGGGGATGAGAGTTAGAGGATTGATTTCTGAAGGGGAGAAGAGGGATAATATGTAAGAGGGGCTATATACAATTTAGGCATGGCTTGCTTACAATGAGTTTTGGCCATCAGAGAGGAGTTCCATCATCTACAAACTCATACCCACATAGTGTTCTATTCTTAGGTTATTGTTGGTGGCTTGACCCCCATAGGCTGGGTCTGAGCTCTTAAGATATGACGTCCCCTATGGTCCCCTGAGCATGCCAGGAGCCACTTCTGAGTGCAGAACCAGGAAGAACTCCTGAGGGCTGCCCAGTATGACCCCTAAACAAACAAACAAACAAAAGACAAAAAATATTACTGAGTTAAGGAAAGGTAAATAATTAATTAAGATATGGCTTAGGAGAGAAAGGAGGGGAAAACGAAAGATAAGAGAGAAGAGAAAAGAAGAATAAGTAAATATGGTAAAACTAAGTTAGAGAGGATTGGTCCAGTGCATCGGTATTGGAGTCGGTATTGGAGGGTTTCTCACTTACGAGGCTCTTCATCACTGATGGGGGTGGTATTTGCTAGATAAAGGTTTCAGGATTATGTAGTGGTTGTAGCTTTTTAGGATAAGCACAATTTTCACATCTAGAGTACTAAGCAATGTGGTGGTGAAGACTATAGAATGTGGTTACCCTATGTAGTATTGTTTGCTGCATCTTAAATATAGAGATATCTTTTTAAAGGAACAACTGACAGTGAGAGCTTATTAGCAATGGATTGAATTGAAGAAGAGTAAAGGACAGAGGAGGAAAAGTACAGGGATAAAGAGAGAAAAATTAAAGAAAGAAAAAGAAAGAAAGAAAAAGAAAGGAAAGAAAGAAAGAAGAAAGAAAAAGAAAGGAGAAAGAAAAGAAAGAGAGGAAGAAAGAAAGAAAGAAAGAAAGAAGAAAGAAAGAAAGAAAGAAAGAAAGAAAGAAAGAAAGAAAGAAAGAAAGAAAGAAAGAAAGAAAGAAAGAAAGAAAGAAAGAAAGAAAGAAAAGGAAGTAGTGATTTTCCAAAACATATTAGATGAGTGGGACCTGTAACATAAGTCTATGATGTGCCATTTACATTTCCAGTGGTGTAAATGATTATATTGTTTGGGTCCTAACTGAAGACATAAACAAAAGGGAGTGGGTTAATTAGAGCATTATATCAAGACATTGACATAATGGGCACTATATCCAGTATGATTGACCACCAAGGTTTAAATTTAGGGTCTCCACCCTTTATTTCCTAGGCCCCCTGTGTACAAAGAAGCTGAAGTATTATTTTATACTTGGTAAAATGGAGGCATTAAAGTATATTGTTAGTAATCACTGCTATGGGAGACCAGATTTCCAATCATATTCTGCACCTAGTTACATGGGAAAATACATTAAGACATTATTATAGACCTTAGTGGTTAGAGGTTGATTGCATACTTGTTCACTCAAAACTGATGCTTCTGTCATTACTGAATTTTTAAAGTTATAATGGGTATTTGCGTCTTTGTGTTGCCACCCTTCCACTTTATTTGAACACTTCACCGCGTTATATGGTGACACCATATTCGTGTTTAGAGATTTTACCATTTTGATCCTCGTATTTGTCCATGGATTACTATATGTAAATATGGTATATGTTCTGAATACCTTAAAGAAGTTCTAGCATTTATATTTATCCTTCTTCTCCTGGCTTATTTCGTTTAACATAATATTTTGGAGTTGCTAGTACTTCTAAAACTATTTTGAATAAGAGTGGAAAAAGTGGGCAGCCTTGCCCAGTTTCTGGCATTAGTGGAAAGGTTTTCAGTTTTTTGACATTAAGGATTATGTTGGCTGTGGACTTTTCATAGATATTTGTAACTATCTTCAGGAAGGTTCTTTCTGCTCCCTTCCTGGAGCAGGATTTTCGGCCGGCATGGGCCTTGGTCTCTGGCAGACCTCCGTATGTGCCAGAGATCTCTCAGCCCGACCTAGGGTTGGGGGTGCTGGACCTGGGTCACCCAGCCCCCCACTTCCTCTTTCCTCCAGAACTCCAGGTGGGTTTCTGGGAGGACCTTATGGGGCACCCTGGGTTTTCTCCACTTCCAGGCCAGCTCCAGAGATTGGTTTAGGGGGTGGGGTTTGATCTCCTGTCCTTGGGGCCTGGGAGGGCCCTGCTCCCTTCCTGGAGCAGGACTTTCGGGGGCAGGGGCCTTGGTCTCTGGCAGACCTCCGTATGTGTCAGAGGCATTTTTACACTTGTAGGAGCTTAACTGGGGGTGGCAGATAGCTGCTCAGCTATACTCAGGCAGTTCACTGGCAATTTCATACCAGTCTACATGTCGCAAATCGCACGGGGGTGTGAACATATACTCCTCCCAACCATCAGTACCCCAGATTTACCCTTTTTTACTTTAGTACCACACAGTTCTAATCACAGACCAAAGTCGTACAGTGGATCTAACAATCGTAAAACTATTTCAAAGGACATAAAATGAACACATATGTCTTTTGAATATTTTATGTGTATTTTCTTTAACAGCTATAACTCTCTCTATATATTCTTCTACCATGACATTTCTATCCACTTTTCATCTTGCCTTTTCTTTGTAAGCTGTTCAATTAGGAGTGTTGGTGGAAGTGTCCCTAAGTTTAATGCCTATGATTGAACTATGTCATGGAGATTGTCGGTCTTGTTCAAATGGCCTCCAGATCCGCTGATAACACTATGTGGCATTGATCCTTGTTTGCATAGACACATTAAAATGGGAAAATACTATACATACAGATAAGTTCTTATCTAATAGAGGTAGGAACACACAAATCTCTGTACAATGGGACCTTATACCCTGAACATTGATACAATGACCTCAGAAGAAAGGGCATCCTCCATTCATGCCAGAACCAGGCAAGCTATCTATGAAACATCCAAGGTTTTTTATAGCAACATCTGGAAGCAATCCTCTACCAGGGAAGACACTACCAAGGCTCTGACATCGATCTCCTGAAAAGAGACTTCCACTAACACTGAGAAGACTTGACACCAACAATGACCTTCTCTACAGGACATAGTTCTCTCTATTGCCCCTTAAGTGTGAGGTGAAACGAGAGGATGCTCTGCACCATTCTGACTGCAAAATGGGATATGCAGATTCCAGGATCTTTAATACAGAAACATGACACCAAGAACAGAGACAATCTGAGGAATGGAGGTATATTGCCACTACAGATGATGACTTGGATTGGACAAACTAGTTTGCCTGAAGCCTAGACTCGGTCTTGTGCCAGGAAACTTCAGGGGTAGGGTCTCCTTGTATTTAGGCCATAGTTTTTTCTTCCATGTCCCTTATATTTTGGTGGGCCTATGGAAACAAATGCCACTCTAACATCATTTTTTACTATGTTCCCTTGACTCCAATCCTTAAGAAAAACAACCCACTGAAACTTTTGAGGTTAACTTAAACTAGTATGCATATGCATGGAACTATACCAAGGTACTTTCCCCTCAATGTATAAAGAGTTACATAAGTCTAATATCTTTAGATTATATTGTGTGCTGCTAAGAAATAGTATGTATACAATCTGGGGATTTGAGGGACAAAGTAATTGTACATGGGTTCAGTTTTGTTTTTCTTAATGTTCTTTGACTGAAAGTTTAAGGCTGGGATATCATCGATGGGACTACTGAGAATTCTGTTTATGGGTGACTGTGCTTCCACTGTAATTTTACCCTGTCCTCTTTCTTTGCATCTTTGTTCTCATAATTAAAAGAAAAATTAATTGAAAAAAGGAAGGTTCTTTCTAACCCTATTTTGCTGAGTGTTTTCAGCATAAATGGGTGTTGGATTTTGTCAAATGCCTTATCTATGTTGATTGATATGATCATGTGGTTTTTGTCTTTCTTCTTGTTAATGTGATGTATGATGTTTGATTTGTGTATGTTGAACCATCCCTGCATCCCTTGTATGAAACCCACTTGGTCATAGTGTATAACTTTTTTTGATGTATTGTTGGATTCAGTTTGCTAAGATTTTGTTGAGGATTTTTACATCTATGTTCATTAGTGAGATCTGTCTGAAGTTTTTGTTCTTGACAGTGTCTTTGCCATTTTTGGGAATGAGTGTGATATTTGCCTCATAAAAGGAGTTAGGAAGGATTCCCATCTTTCCAATACTGTGGAAGAGCCTAAGGATGAGAGGTTGTAATTTTTCTCAAAATGTTTGATAAAATTCACCTGCAAAACCATCTGAACCTGGGCTTTTGTTCTTGGGGAGTTTCTTAATTACTGTTTCAATTTCCTCAGATGTGATTGGACTATTTAGGCTTTCTACATCCTCCTTATTTAGTCTCAGAAGATAGTATTTTTCCAGAAATCTGTCCATTTCTTTCAAGTTCTCTAGTCTCACTGAGTACAGTTGTTCATACTATGCCCTCATGATGTCTTGGATTTCTTGGGGGTTCTGTTGTAACCTCTCCTCTTTCATTTGTGATCCTATTTATTTGGATGTTCTCTCTATCTGTCTCTCTCTCTTTGGTGAGTCTTGCCAACCATTTGTCTATCTTGTTTATTCTTTTGAAAAAAACCAACTCTTGGTCTCATTGATTTTTGTATTGTTTTCTTTGTTTCCATGTTGTTTATTTTGCCCTCGTTTTTATTATTTCTTTTCTTCTGGCTGTGTTTGAATTTCTTTGTTGCTGTTTATCCAGCTCCTTAAGGTGTCCTTGTAAACTGTTGATTTTATCTTTTTCCTCTCTCCTGACATAGGACTGTATTGCTATGAGTTTTCCCTAATTACTGTTTTTGCTGTGTCTCACAGATTTTGACAATTTGTCTCTTCATTATCATTAGTCTCAAGGAAATATTTTTTATTTATTTCTTGATTTCCTCTTTGATCCAGATGTTGTTGAGTAGCATGTTGTTTAATCTCCAGATGTTGGATTTTCTCCACAGTTTCCTTTTACAATCCATCTTGATCTCTGTTGAATAATGGTCTGATGGAGTACTTCTAATAATCATTATGCTTGTGACTTTGTGCAAGTTAGATTTATATCCTAAGGCATGTCTATTTTAGAGAAGGTTCCAAGTGTACTCGAGAAGAATGTATATTCTGCTTTCTTGGGGTGGAGAACCATGTATAGGTCCTTTAGGCCCATTTCTCCTAATTTCTCATTTAAGGCTCTTATGTCTTTGCTAATTTTCTGCCTGGTGGATCTTTCTAGTGATGATAGTGGAGTATTGAAATCTCCTACTATTATCACATCTCCTTACATATGTTTCCATTTGTGAGCAAATGCCTTACATATTTTGCTGGCTCTACAGTCAGTGCATATATATTGATCAGTGTTAGTTATTCTTGGTCTAATGTTCCCCTGATCAATAAGTAGTGACCCTCTTGGTCTCTAAGCACTTTCTTGATGTTGAATGCAATTTGATCTGATATCAGAATTGTTGTCTTGGCTTTTCTTTTTTGTTTTCTGTTGGCTTAAAATCAATTGATTTCCATCCTTTATTCTAAGCCTGTATCTGTCCTGTTCTTTTAGGTGTGTTTCTTGGAGGCAGCAGATGTCGGTTCTTGTTTTCTGATCCATGCCTCTACTCTGTGTCTTTTAATGGGGGAATTTAGCCAGTTAACATTTAAGGAGATTACCGTCAGAGAGGGTTTTAGATCACACATAATATAAGAAAGGGAAACATGCTTATCAAAGGGCTTCTCACATCATCAATTTACCTTTTTTTTACTGGAATATTTCCAGCAAATATTTTCTTGTTCTCAAATCTTCTTAATGAAAAATATAAAAATTTAAATAGCTAGGATGTACATTTGATAATCAAGCTATACACATTCTCTGGACTGAGAGACCCTTCCTTCTGTTTTCCCCATGGCAACTACCTAGAAGTAAGCAGCATAGAGTAGCTGGCTCACAAGAAACTGAATTAATATTCCCAGGAGAAAACTGTCATTATTAATATCACAAAAAGGAAACTAGTACTCTTAATAGTTATAGAATAATTCCCAATTATTTATCACAAGAGCCTTGATTTTATGTCAACCCACCAGTTCATTTCAAGGCTTAAAAACCCTGTCTAATACTATTCCATGTTCTCTTCTGAAAAATAGCAGATCAGCAATTCCAAGGATTAGAGACCATAATTAATGTATGATAGTATAGAGAAATAAAACAGATTGATTCGTTTTAGGCACGTGTAACTTACTGAAAAATGAAGAGAATTTAGTTCTTAGGTTTTGCCACAAGCTTCCTGCTCTTTCACACATACACTCTCTCACTCTCTCTGCCCTCTTTTTGCATGACCTGAATGATCCCCATAAATTCTGCTGTCATCTGTAAGGATAATGATTTCCAGATTGATCTCCCTTTCCTAGATTGCTCTCCTGAGGCTTGGAGATTTCTCCTAGAATGTCTCTACAGGCCACTTTACCTGATGCAAGGAGCTTAAGTGTCTTCATATATTTTTAAAGTTAACATTTACAGAAATAAATCATATCAGTCTGTTACTGCATAAATTTTAGGAAAGCAAACTGTAATTTCTAGAAGTTTGTTTTGCTTGCATGTAATGAGATACTTTGGATGTAAATTAAAATTCTATTCTCATGTTATTCTGCTTCATTTTTGGGACCTGTCATGGTCTTATCATCTTCCACTGCTTTGCTCCCTGATCATGCCCCCATTTTTTTGCTCCTCTGTTTCCATCACATTGTCTATAGTATCCAACTATCCAGTATATATATGTATATATGTATATATATATATATATATGTCTATAGTATCCAAGTATCCAGTAGTCCTCAAACTATGGCCCGTGGGCCACATATTGTATTTGTTCCCATTTTGTTTCTTTACATCAGAATAAGATGTATGCAGTGTGCATAGGAATTTGTTCATAATTTTAGTTTTTACTATAGTCTGGCCCTCCAATTGTCTGAGGGACAGTGAACCGGGCCCTTGTTTAAAAAGTTTGAGGACCCCTGGTAGAAACACTCACTCACCCTAACCTATCAATCTAGGTCCAGACAGGAAAATAGAAACTGCAACCAAGGGGTTGAATGGAGAAATCATATGCATGCTCTAAAATACAGAAGAAAGGAGGATGCTGAAGTGATTCAGAGTGATGAATGCAGGAGCTCTGGAACTGAGGTGGAGAATGAGAATCTGAAACTCAGCAGCCTGAGGAAGAGGCCCATAGAACAGGCAGGAGAAAGCTGAGATGCAGATCCTTCTTGGATACTAGACCTCCAGGAGCTGAGCTTAGGAGTCCTGTGAGTGCAGAATCTTAGCAGAAACAAGGGTCACCCAGTTGCTCCTTGTACTTCCCAGAACAGGACAAGATTGACATTCAAGCCCTGCAAGAAGTAGAAAGCTAGAGGTTACGCTTATTTGACTTGGGTTTTCAAACCAAGTTCCGACCACTCAAGCACTAAATATCTCCATGACTTCAAATCCTCATTTCTTCCCTCTTTATGAACCACTGTCCCAGTTCTCTCCAGATGAACATATACCAACCAGGCTACACCCTTTCTGAAGCTCCTAGAATCACTTTCTCTTTTTCTAACGTCTCACATCTGTACTCTTCTCTCAGGAATGGAGGCCCATCTCTGTTTCAGGCACTGTGAACTGTTTCTTTATGTCCCTTCTCTGCTCCCCTAGGAAAACCTTGCTTAGAAGTGCAGCAAATATTCTATTTTCAACCTCCAACAGATCACAAATTTCAGTTTCATCTTGTATCTAAACTTATTTACCAAAAAAAGCAGCACACATATTTTTACTTGCATACCTCTTCTTTCTTATTTTGACTTTTCATAATATTTTAAATGATCTTGAATTTTATTTCTAAAGAGTGACTGAATTTGCTACAGCACTATTAAAACTGAAAATAAGGAGCCTGATTTTAGCCAATTATAACTTAAGTGACAACCAAATGTGTAACTAAGGAAGAAAGAATCAAACTCTGTCAATGCAAAATGTTAACACCTTTTCTGATTTTCACATACATGACAGACTAATTAAAAAGGCTTCTTTCTAAATTCTAACACACAAGAATTAAGATTCCTGCATGTCCTCCTCCCCTCCAGCCCTACACAGACACCCTCTGTGGAACAGGATTTTGCTGTACATAAGCTGCAGTTTTTCATAAATTCTAAATGAACATTTTTCTTCATGTGCCCTTTAGAGCCAGAACTGGTTTTCAACAGGAAAAGAAAATTTACTACTTGCCCTTGAAAGGTGTCTCTGATACATGAAAACACTAAAAGGAAAATGCCAAATGTTTCACATTTCCTTAGGCCTGTGAAATCTCTAAGGATGTGAGATTTTTCGTTTATTCAAATGATTCAGATGGAGCTAGAGGAGCAGTGTCTGCCTTTTCTCTGAGTTAAATTCTATTGTCTTACTTTCTAAAAGGCAAATTTTGTTCATCTCTCCAAAATATAAAATGGCTAAAAAAAAGAGTAGATAAAAGTAAAAATTGTTCTAGAACTCCAATTGTAACAAAAGAAAAACTATTATAACATTTAATTTCTTGAAGCATATTAACTCCAAATTATTTTTATCTAAATACTCTAACCAATTTGTGATTTAATATGAACCTAAATACAACTATTTATTTTTACTTGGACAAGAATCAGTATCCATATCTAAATGATGTTTACTAGGTATCTAATTTCTGTAGAATTTGTTTTTTTTTCCTTTAGTTTTTGGATCACACCCTGTGGCACTCAGGGGTACTCCTGGCTCTGCACTCAGAAATCTCTCTTGTCAGGCATTGGTGGACCATATAAAATGCCAGAATTTGAACCACCAAACCACTGTCCAACCTGGATTGGCTGTAGGCAAGGCAAAATTCTTAATTCATTATATCTACCTACCATCTGCTCTATATTAATGCATAATTTCTTGGCTCTTTGAACTCATCCAATATTAATAGTTCACACTGAAATATGCCTCTCTCCTGCCTGAACCCTGGTTTGCATCCATGAGGTTTACATGTTGAGGCACTATCAACAGCTTTCCATTCACACTCTCTGTCCTCCCCAGTTTATGGTATCTGGTCCAAAATGTGGGTCACTTTTCAGACACATCCCAGGTAAACTTATCTGGAGTGCAGACACTTGACCAAGTCAATATTAGAAAATCCAGGATGTTTAGATAGGTGAGGACAATTAATCTTAAAAAAAAAAAAAAACAGAATTAAAAGGTGGGGAAGTGGAAACTAGTCATGATCCCAAGTTATCAAAATAAATGAAACTGAATTATAAATTTGGGACGTTTTAAGAAAATTTTAATTTAAAGAAGTGGTTCCTTGAATTGGAGATTAGATTTTAATACTATCTGTCCAAGCATTGTTAATTTGTGTTGCCTCACCCCGGGGCACAGGTAACTTACCTGAGCCCTGCCCATTCCTGGGCTAGGCTTTGGGAACTGGATATTACGTTTACCTTACCTGCAGGCCCTGCCCATTTCCTGAGAGGGGTCTTGGAAGGGTATTTAGGCCTGGGGTCTCAGGCTTTCGGCCCTTTTGCCCATTTGGATCCTGGCCAACATGTAGGTCAGAGGTGACATGGATGAAAGATGTAGGGCTGGCTAAGATTAGCAAGCTTAAATGGTAGGAGCCACATCTGATGACTAGGGCTGAATAAAGATGTTATCTCTCATGAAACCTGCCTGTGAGTGAGAATTCTATCTGCCGCTCTCATGAACCTCCAAACCCTCCTTTTAGTGGGGGCTGAAGCCACATGGCCTGGGATGGCGGACAAAGGCCTTCATCTCCATCCAGCACCATCATAAGAACTGATTTTCTTTAAATTTGATATTTCATTACAATCTCTTCATTTTAGAGAAACACCAAAAAAGTAGATCTGGTTTTCCAGGCTAGTTTAATTTCTTCCACCATCTTCACAACATCTTTCTTCTCCAAAGATGCACCAATGGAACTTCACCCTGCAGACAGTTACCTGCTCTTTATCATAGTCACCCATATTAGCATGAGAGGCACTGAATGAATGTTTTCCTCATTCTGCATGCTAGCAGTACTATTGCTCACTTAGTATTCACAGAGAGCAAGGAGACTTTTAAATTCCACTTTTTTTTGGAATTGATACTTAATGTACACTTTACACCTATCATCAAATTATTCAAATAAAGTTAAGTACCAAGTGGGAGAAAAATATTTTTTAACAAGGGTTTGAGGCATGAGAAAAACTCCAAGTTTCAAGTATTATATTTTCTGTCTGAACAATAAGGGACTACATCAATAACAAATATATACTACTTAGCTGGAGCTAAGTACTGCAGGTAGGGTGCTTACTATGCATGAAACTGACCTGAGGTTGATCCCTGGCGTTCCATATAATTCCCTAAGTCTGCAAGGAGTGATTTCTGAGCTCAGAGCCAGCACCTGAGCACTTCTGAGTGTTCCTTCCAAAATAAAAGCAGCAGTTAGTGCTTTTCTTGAATTGAGATTAGATATTTTGGAAGGATAAAGAAGCTTATTAAATATCTGCCAGAGAGATAGCACAGTTGCGTTTGCCTTGCAAGCAGCCAACCCAGGACCTACGGTGGTAGGTTCGAATCTCCGGCATCCCATATGGTCCCCCATGCCTGCTAGGAGCTATTTCTGAGCAGATAGCCAGGAGTAACACCTGAGCACCAACGGTTGTGGCCCCAAAACAAACAAAAAACAAACAAACAAAAACTAAATCTACCCTAAGAAAGACTTCTACTTTTTTAAATTTTATTTTATTTTTTTTTGGTGTCTCACCCTTCAATACTCATGCTGTACTCCTGGGCTCAGTACTTGGGGATTACTTCTTGTAGGGCATGAGGTACCATATGTGATGCCAGGGATGGAACTGGGGTTGGCAGCTTGCAAAGCAAATGCCCTATACACTGTACTATCTCTCCAACTCACTAGTTCTCTTTTTCAAGGATACATGACAGCAGTGAAATGGTGTAGGATTGTCTCTGTACATTTGACAGCCCTAAGGTTTAAAAACAAGGCATAATGTTTGCCGAAACAAGTGAGATATGCTACTGAGCCACTGTCAAAGTCCCAAGAACATGTTTTAGGATGAGAAGAACCATGTAGTGCTCCTAAGTTGGTGCTTAAATGTTCCTTCTGGCACTCTGAGAAGCCATACAGTACTGGAAGTCAAGCCAGGGCCTCCTGCATGCAAAGCATGCACTTAGTTCTCTAAGCCATTTTTTGGCCTTGTATCCAAGAACTTTGGATTCAATTATCACCACTGCAAATAAAGAAATAAAATCAGGAGTGGAGAGATAGCACGGTGGTAGGGCATTTGCCTTGTATGAGGCTGACCAGGGAGGGCATCGCATGTAGTTTCCCAGCCCGCCAGGGATAATTTCTGAATGCAGATCCAGGTGTAACCTCTCAGCACCACTGGGTGTGAGCCCCAAAGCAAACAATGAATAAATAAAGTAAAAAAAGAAATAGGGGCCCGGGAGATAGCATGGAGGTAAGGTGTTTGCCTTTCATGCAAAAGGTTCAAATCCCGGTGCCCCATATGGTCCCCCGTGCCTGCCAGGAGCAATTTCTGAGCATGGAGCCAGGAGTAACCCCTGAGCACTGCTGGGTGTGACCCAAAAACCAAAAAAAATATAAATAAATAAAAATAATAAAATAAAGAAAGAAAGAAAGAAATAAAATCAAGCATTTCAGGTTGATTAATCAAAGCACTCTACAATTATAGATTACAAGATTAAAACAAAACTGTCATAGCAAGTAAATATAAATTGTGGTTGAAAAGTGTGTGGAAAATATAAGACCATGGCAAAAACGACAGTAGTCTAATCTGTAGTACAAGTTACAAAAGTTTACACCTGGAAATTATAACTATGAGAGGAAA
Organism: Crocidura indochinensis; assembly: GCA_004027635.1. Lineage (NCBI taxonomy): Eukaryota > Metazoa > Chordata > Mammalia > Eulipotyphla > Soricidae > Crocidura > Crocidura indochinensis. The sequence continues at coordinate 31,217 of PVKC010003279.1, forward strand.
TTAAGAAGTATTACTTGTTCAGCTGAACACAATCACAGGAAAAATAGAAAAAGCAATGAGTTCTATGAATACTATAAAAACAAAAAAAACAAAAGTAGTAATTTTATTTTACCATAAAATATTATGAGATTCAATCTAGGATCTATCATTTATCTTGTCAAGAAAGAAATGGATATTGGGATCCAAAATATAAATTCTGAAAATATTAACTAAACTAAAAGATTTTTTATAAGCTAACATTATCAAAGAATAAAAGAAACACATGTGATTATGTGGGTGTTATAATGCAAAGAAATCCAGGTAAAGCCTTGACTTTTAGATTGAACAGCAATAGTCTTCTATATATTATAGAAAACTCTGTTTATTTGCCTATCTCTATGTCTTGATTTAAATCATTATGAGTTCAGTTAGAGAAATAACTACACTGACAACTCTCATGACAATGGTAGTGAATGAGATAAATAGATTGTCTGTCTCAAATACAGGCGAGGGGTTGGGGGGAAGAGGAAGTTGGGTGACATTGGTAGTGGGAAGGTTGCACTGTGAAGGAGGGATGTTCTTTTTCATAACTGAAACCCAGCTACAAACATGTTTGAAACGATGGTGCTTAAATAAAGATATTAAAAAATAACTTTTCATAACTATTTCAAGTGTTAAACTTTTCTCATCTGCAGATTTTTATTCTGCTTTTGCTTCACCATGTTTCTTTGGTAATTCACCTGCCCTTTTTTTTTTTTTTTTTTTTTTTTTGGTTTTTGGGTCACACCCGGCAGTGCTCAGGGGTTACTCCTGGCTCTATGCTCAGAAATTGCTCCTGGCAGGCACGGGGGACCATATGGGGCACCGGGATTCGAACCGATGACCTTTTTGCATGAAAGGCAAAGGCCTTACCTCCATGCTATCTCCCGGGCCCCCCCACCTGCCCTTTTAAAAGATTCGTCATTTAACAGTATTTGCTAAGCAAAATTGTGGAAGTAGTCAATGGTTCTTACACTCTTAAGTTTATATTCTGTGATTTCTTTGTCAGAAGTGGTTTTAAACCACACACAGCAGTGCTTATAATATATAATATAGCAACTTGGGGGACCATATGCTGTGCTAAGGACCAAATCCAGGTTGGCCATGAGTTAGGAAAGCACCTTAACCACTGTACTATCTCCTCAGCACAATTCTGTGGAATTTTTTGCATGTCAGTTTGCTCTATATATTCTTCCATTTTACTAGAATGCTAAAGCATTTCGGGTCATTTCTTTTGGTTCTTAGACCAAAATGTCTGCTGAGACATGAGTATATTCTTTTTTTGGGGGGGGGGTCACACCCGGCAGTGCTCAGGGGTTATTCCTGGCTCCATGCTCAGAAATTGCTCCTGGCAGGCACGGGGGACCATATGGGGCACCGGGATTCGAACCAATGACCTTTTGCATGAAAGACAAACGCCTTATCTCCATGCTATCTCCTGGGCCCCATGAATATATTCTATAGGTTCAGATATTGCTTCCTTTCTGAAGTATCCTCATTAACTAATGCCTCTTTTAAACTACAGCATCCTTGTCAAAACTCATACTCCAAAAAAAGAAGACAACATGGATAATAAGATTATAAAAGCATAAAACTCATACTTTAAACTCTAAAGACACTTAAGTCTGAAGAAATAATACAGGAGTCAAGGCATTAGCCCTTCATGCAGCAACTCCAGTTTTCTCCCCAGTAATGCAATGGTCTCCTGAGTACCACCAGGAGTGATACTTGTGCACAGAGATAGGAATAATCCCTGAGCACTGCTGGAAGTTGGATCCCAATAAAACCCCAAACTCCAAGGATACTTTCTAGATAGGTTCTGAGTTTCAAGTATATAAACATTACTTGCCAGATCCTCTTCTTCCTATTGCTCACTCACCTCTCTGGCCCCTCCACAAGCCTGTTCCTTGGACATCAGAAAAGACATACAATGTGTAATGGTCAGATAGTGACAGAAAACACTGAGGCAGCTAGGCAGCTTCAAAAAATGAATAAATTAATGGGATGAGTTTTCTACTTCCTCGTTGGTGGGCCTATCCTATTAATGAGCTAGCAGATATACCTTGAAAGAATGATAACATTGCAGATACTTTAGGTAAAATGTTCAGTTTTCTGAGCTTCATGTGGGATACATAGAACTTTGGCAAACTTCTCCCATTAAGTTTGGTGTTCAGGGACATTTTCAGATTCTAGCAACAAAGTCTTTTTATTTTCATCAACATTTTAATCACCATCTACATTTTTGAACTATTTAAATAAAAATTTAGAGACAACATTAGAACCAGCAGGAAATAGGACCTTAAAAATGTATGGTTAAGGGGCCTGGGAGATAGCATGGAGGTAAGGCGTTTGCCTTTCATGCAAAAACCAAAAAAAAATGTATGGTTAAGTTAAAAAATAACCTTTTTTTGGGAGGGGTTGGGTCATACCGGGCAGCGCTTGGGGGTTACTCCAGGCTCTGCACTCAGAAATCGCTCCTAGCAGGCGTAGGGGACCAGATGGAATGCCGGGATTCAAACTAACATCCTTCTGAATGCAAGGCAAATGTCCTACCTCCATGCTATCTCTCTAGTCCCCTAACTTTAAATTTTTTAAGATGCAACATTCCAGTTCTCTGACACCCACTATGACAATTAGCATGGAAAAGCAAATATAGTAGTGGCCTCAGTTATAAACTGCAAGTTGCTGTGTATAAAATACAGAAACCTAGGAGGAGACAAAAATCTGCAAAATGCCTAGAGACTGTCTTGACTTTGAAAACTAACCAATTATCTTATCTTTGTTATATGCATGGTGGCAAGAGCATGTGAAAACTGGATTGCATACATACATCAATTGTAGTAGTCAGAGAACATTTTTATTTAATCATTTTTATAGTTTAAAGTATAAACTTATTTTAATATTTCTGAGCCTTTGTACCTACAAGTGGGCAGAGGAACACAGCCAGGTTCATGTAGGAAGAAGCCATAGTAGAGAAAAGGAGCCACAAGCTGAGGAAACCCAGATATTTTATAATGGCTTAAAGAAATTTACTAGGTTTTACTCAAGAAAATTCTCTTTTCTATAATAATATGATACTTTATGGAACATATAATGATTCCTCTTTACTCAGGAGCAAGTAAAATGACCGTCACTTCCTGTGCCTACAAGGTGTACAAAAGTATTAGAGACATGTGGAGAATTGTCTCAGTAGAAAAGAAGGAAAATACTACTTGAAAAATATTTTTGTCATTCAGATACATAGAGATATTTTCATATACTGCTTAATTAAGTTTTTAAATACTATGAAATATATATCATACTGTTTATATTACAGACTCTCAATTATGTCATCATCCCAAATCTCCTCCCTACTGGGGCAGAGTTTGCCTTGATATGTCCTACCCAGGATTGATCCCCAGTATCCCATACATTCCCTTGAGTCCTCAAGGAGAAATTCCTGAGAGAAGAACCAGAAGTAACTCCTGAGCACCGCCATTTGTGGCCCCCCAAAAAGCAAAATCACTTTTTCACTACTTGATGTCTTCAAGATGTGAACGGATTTATCTCAGATGAATGAGATATCTATTTTAAGATGGAATGTAATTACAAAAATATCTTTTAAATAAAAATATATTAATATATTTTCAATGAATGTATAATTAAAGTATAAAGAAAAAGAAAGGATTACTCATTAAGGAATAGCATATTTTTAGATATAATCCGTGGAATAGGATTTTTAAAACTTATGAAAGTTTAAAGAGCTTAACAAAAGCAGTTAGTCGATGTTTATAGAAGTTTTCAGCCCAAATTGTGGCATAGATTGTTTCATGTGTGAGACAACAAAGAGTCTTGATGTGAAGGCCATATTGTGTGGAAACTGCCATGAACTCAGTACCTTGGACACCTCCTTGACACACTGTCTAAAGCTCATGTAAACCCCATTTCCTTCTTTCTATTCCTACACCAACACCATCATCTGAAGCTCTCAACATCATCTCAAAGGATCTTCTTTATAACCTAACTTATGCATTGGAAATGTTTCTTAAATAGCTCTAAAATGTGGGTAAAATTTTGATGACTGCCCAGTAACATCACACTGATTAAAGTATCATGTCATACCTCCCTCTTTATCAATGCTTCTATTTGCCACTGATTCTTTTCCACATTATATATCACCAATAAATTACATATTTTATTTGAGAAGGCATACGCCTCTCACAATGAAACAGAAACTATAGGAGGAGAGTATTTTTCTCACTATTTCATTATACCTAGAAAAGCTCCCTGAGTAGAACAGTGTGTCATTTTCTAATGATAGGCCTATTAGAAAATCAATGATTATAGTCTTAATGTTTTCTTAATACAGTTATTAAGATATTAAATAAAATATTTCTTAATCCAAAATATATCCTACATTAATTTTAAATGCCACAAAGTGATTTTATTTGGTGGTGTAAACACTCATAATTTATATATAAACAATTTTTATATTTAACTTGTGGATTTTCACTCTGAAGAGTGACTGAAATGGTGAATACACTTTTCACAAACCTGAATTAGTTAAAATAGAGATGCAAGAAAAAAGGTGGCACCTAATTCCTTCAGTGTTCAAACAAGGATATTGGTCTTTTCTTGTTCAAACAAGGATATTGGTCTTTTCTTGCTGTTGTTCTCAAATTTGTTTCAATTTCAAGAAATAAAAACACGAAGCAAAAAAGCAACTTTATAACTCCCATCTTGCTAAAAAGAAACAGAAAAGGAAGTGTGACATAGATGTACAAGCCCTGTGGCTGTTTCAATGTTCATTATCAACACACAGTTGCAATTTTTGTGACTCATGGGACTGACCTACTTCTCTCAAGGTACTGCTCAGTCAGAGAGAGGACACGTCTTTGAGATCATGCTCTCCATGCCGAAAATAATCACCAACAGATGGTGATAATCTGTTACCAGTCTAATGGAGATCCCTGAAGATATTCGGAGAAATGAAGTTTTTTGCTGAAGAACATTTGCTACTAAAAGTACAAAGCGAGTAAACAGATTATCTGGGACAGCTGGCAGGAAGCTGCTTCTGATTAGGGAGAAGGGAGACCAGTTCCAGTGGCAGAAATCACTCCACATCAATTTCTATATCAGCTCTTGACTTTTAGCCTTGCTGACTGTTGAACCACTTAGGCTGCTGTCTCCTAAGCATGAGATGTGTTTCATGACAGATGGAAGACACCTAACTCATGTGGACACAATATACCTAAGCCTGTCTGGGACAATTAATAATCTTTTAGGCAGAGAGTAAGGATCAAGAACTGCTCAGGATTTATGTCTTTGCTCATCCTTGTTCTAGGATTCCTAATCTGGATGTTATTAAGATAAGGTTGATATTTGGGCCCGGGAGATAGCATGGAGGTAAGGCGTTTGCCTTTCATGCAAAAGGTCATCGGTTCAAATCCCGGTGCCCCATATGGTCCCCCGTGCCTGCCAGGAGCAATTTCTGAGCATGGAACCAGGAGTAACCCCTGAGCACTGCCGGGTGTGACCCAAAAACCAAAAAAAAAAAAAAAAAAAAAAGATAAGGTTGATATTTAAAGAGACTTATTTTTTTTTAATGTGTGTGGTTTCTTTGGCCTTAGCTACTGTCTGTTATGGGCAGTACTAAATGTCACTTAATTAAAAACAGTGTGGACTAAGAATGTTGTATATAAACTTGCTATTCAAATGTGGCCCATCGTCCAACATATCAGCATTCAGCACCATGTGGGAATTCATTAAAAATGAAAGGCCTCTTTCTTTTTTTTTGGGGGGGCACACCCAGTGACTCCTGGCTATGCGCTTAGAAGTCACTCCTGGCAGGCACAGGGGACCATATGGGAACCGGGGGATCGAACCGTGGTCCGTCCTAGGCAAGGCAGCAGGCACCTTACCTCCTGCGCCACCTCCCGGCTCCCAGGCCTCTTTCATATTGTTGTTTTTGTTTTGGAGTCATACCTTAGAAGTGGTTAAAGGCTCTATGCTCAGGAATTACTCATGACTTGTTCTGGTTATTACCTAGGATGCTGGGAACAAACAAACTGCAGGCCAGCAGTGTGCAAGGTAAGCACTTGACCTGCTATACTACTTATTGCTCCAGCCATAAAAGTGCAGGATTTCAATCCCAGCCCAAATTAAATTTAAATATACATTTCTTTTTATTTACAAAATATCCAGACCACATGTAGGCATATTCATATTTGACTTATAATATCACATTGACACTTTAAATTACACACAAATTTGTATAATGGCAGAAGGTTGTAATTGTAGAAAGGTAGATTGAAATACACTGTATGGCATAATGATGTTGTAAAGGGTTCAGAGTTAAAGGAAGAGACCACACAATTGAAATAAAGCAAAGCAAAGCTTTATTCTACCAACAAGCTACAAAATGACTGATTAGGGCCACCTCCTGGAGGAGGTGACCCTGCCCAGAGGTTAAAGGTAAGTTATATAGGGTTTATATAGTTATACAGGAAGTTATACAGGAAGTCTTGATCTTTAATTTGATTGACTATTGTCTAGGATGTTTCTATGTTGTTTAACTATTCCTTTAATTGCTAGATATCTAGGGTGGTATATAGTGGTTTATAGGACCTTAAAATCTGCATCATTATTATTGGAAAAGAAACTTAGCCCTTACATAGATATTTGCCTTGTTAGTATTAAATGGAAACTTAATTTTAGGTTGACAAAATGGAGTCCCTTCTGTTCTAGACTTCACAATGTGGCTATTATTTAGAAGTTATCTGTGGTAAACTTCTCCAGGTTCTTCTTCAAAGTTGTATCAGTTCTGATGTCCCAAATCCAAATATTCCACCAGCAGATGGTTTCCAATGCATCATGCCCTGCCAAGTTCTAGCAGGTCAGCACTACATTGTCAGCACACAATTCTGGCATAGTTTTGTGGGAATGACCTCAGGAGCCCAGACACTGCTGGAGGCAGCCCTTATTTAATATCTTTTTTAAAGGGGGCCAGAGAGACAGAGATATAGTAAAGTGGCTAAGGCACTTGCATTGCATACAGTTGACCCAGGTTCAATCAGTGTTATCTGAAATGGTCCCTGGAACCCACTAGAAGTGATCCCTGAGCATGAAGCAAAAAGTAAGCCCAGAGCACAGCTGGTTGTGATAAAAAAATAAAGTTAAAAAATTTAAATTACCATCATGGTCCCTGGGGTCCATGAACTCTTGACCCAACTCACAGAACTTCCTGTCTTTCCTCATTGTCAAGAAATCATTTTAAGTTGGGTGCCTTGGACATGCTTTTCCTCTACTGAAAAGATTTTCTTCCCCTTTCGGCACAAACTCCTATGTTCATTCATTCAATTAAAAAACCTTAATAAAATAAAAAATAGAATGGGAGAATTTTCTCTACCACACATTTTGGTAGCTATTTTAGTTTTCTAAACACATCCTCAACATTTGTAATAGGATGTTGTAGACTTTTTTTCTCAAGGAATAGTTTGTAACCTCATCCATTTGGTTGAATTCAAGACTTGGCTCATTCAGCAGAATGCACTGAAATGATAAGGACCAGCCCGAGGCCTTGCTAGACTACATAGAAAAGAAATATTTTTCAAAGTTGGCTCAATGCTACAATAAATAAAAAGTGGGACAAACTGAAAAACTAACACATTTTCTTAGATCCAGAAGAGAACAGCTCACAGAAAAAGAGAGGTGATTGTAATTTACTGAGCAGAAATTGCAAAGAGAACTGGTGTAGGTGTAGGAGACTTAAGATGCAACCATCAAGCACCTAGAGTGGCTAAATGTAAGCTAAAGCATCTTCATTAGGGAACCTGCACTTTTGTGAGTTTTGTATCCCAGGGCTCCCTAGGTATTCGTGGTGAGTATAGGAGATATTGTGAAACAGAACATTTAACTAAAAAAAAAAACCTTTTCTTCCAAATAATATTTTTTATTTAAACATTTTGGTTACAAACATGATTGTGGTGTGTTTCAGTCATATAAGAGGACACACCCCATCACAAGTGCAACATTGGTAGTGGGGAAAAAAAAAACTTTTTTTTGGTTTTTGGGCCACACCTGGTGACGCTCAGGGGTTACTCCTGGCTATTCGCTCAGAAGTCGCTCCTGGCAGGCACAGGGGACCATATGGGGAACCGGGGGATCGAACCGCGGTTCATCCTGGGTTAGTGCAGGCAAGGCAGGCACCTTACCTCCAGCGCCACCGCCTGGCCCCCTTGGGTGACCATATGGGATGCCAGGGGATCGAACCACAGTCTTTTCTAGGTCAGGCAAAAGCCCTACCCAAGCACTACCGCTTTGGCCCCTTAACTCAAATTTTTAGCCAAGTAAGTTGAAAGAAAACAGAAAATAGTATCAAGGTGGTTTTCCAAATATTGGTGATTAATGCTCATTCTATCACACA
>PVKC010003280.1:0-11138 GCA_004027635.1 Crocidura indochinensis
GTTTTTTTAAGTTTCCAAGTTCTCAAATTTTCAAGAATAAGAATTGCTTAAGTAATGTTGCAATGTATTATGGTTAATCTTTCCTTAGATAATATTGCTAATTTTGTGAGTGCATGATATTGTTAAGAACTTAATTTCATTAACAATTTTAAAATTAATGTTGGTTGCACGATAGCTTTATGATGCTTGAATCATCAATGGGTCAGAATAATATTAGAAATGCTATATGATATAATGATGCTTTAATGTCATCCTACAAATGAAATATCTTTAATAAATATATCTAGCATTTAATTACCTATATTAATTTAATTTTATTAAAAAATAAAAGGGCGGTTTTCGTGTTTTCCTCCTTTGAGCCTTAAATGCTAAGTTTTGAAATACTAACTTAAAAAGCAGGTATGGCCTTAGAACAGTGAGCCTAGCATACAAATTCCTTTCAGAGTTAGGAGTTGGAGGTTTGTGACCCACACTGGGCTCCAATTACTGTGAGCATCTCATGTCTGCCAGAAGACGTGGGTCCTCAAATAATATCTTGTGTGGTCTCATCATATTGTTCAATACTATTTATTCCCTTCAGCTTTCGTGTTCACCCACGTTACTCTCATGCAGGATATTTTCCACACTAGAGCAGGGGAACACAAGACGCTCTCAACAGGAGGTCGCTACACTTCCATACTTTTGAGGCATCCCGGAGGTCTTTTGACCACCAAACAGAACCAACTCAGGATCACAAATCTTCTTCTGCCATCTGTAATATTTTCTGCCAGTTTTATTCATCAGGGTGGCCAACAGGGAGGTGTGTTCCTGCAGATAGAGAACAGTCATTCAATCCAAACATTCTTCACCGAAGTGTCCCCAATTCCCTCTTTCTTACGTGGCACCCCACGACTCCCTAAACACCCAAATAGTTGCTTAGCTCCTTCTGGGACAGTGGCTTCAATGTGCAAACAATACCAACACAAGAGCTATGGCTATCAAGGCCTCACCTGCCATCTCCAGAACACCACTGTCTCCCAAGTAACTACAATTTTCAGTGAAGCATTTGGTTCCACAGAAGATCATGTTTTAAAGAAAAGATGCTCCATGATACAAAGGTTCCTTAGTCCTGTGGCCTCCTTGCCTCCAAGCTTGCTGGATCCACTCTACCTTGAGGGTCAGAGGCCTGCATGTCTCAAAGTCTTTGGCACAGAGCATACATAATTTGCGAATCGTCTTCCTGTGGGGAATACAAGGGTGATATAGAACAACTTGTGCAAAACCCTCCAAACAAGAGCTTGAGATCCAGCTGCCGAGAGAAGGGCTTGGAGGCCACATCACTGAGATTCCTGGGACTGGGCAGGGTCTGTCAGTGGCTCCTTGGTGCCTTATTCCCTTGGATCCACAGCTTCTCTTTCAGCACTGGGGATTCACTGGGCTAATGCTACAGCTAGGAAGTCCACCTCCTCCAGGATGTGACACTGAGGGAAAATGCCCTCTAGGGTCTGCTGTGGGCCTCAGCTGTTTGAGAGGACAGCAGCCGACACAGCCACTATTCCTCTAAAAGTCTGGTCTCTCTTTGTAGAGGCCAAACCACTTGGACACTTGGTCTGGAGAGAGAGGAGCGGCTCCTGAGAGCACCAACGATGGCATGCAGCGATGAGAAATTGTGCAGTTTCTTGCACTCATGAGAAGGACTGTGAGTTGAGAATTGGAGTCCTCTCTAGCATTCATCCCCTCAATGACTAACACCTTTCTAAGATGGGACAGGAACTTATGGGACTCCTAAGGTACATCCCTGGCCAAAGCAATTCAGGAATTAAGGAAAAAAGGAAGGCCAGCATCCAGGTAGGGAAGGTCAGGAAGCCTTCAGTGTTGGTGGACAGCCCGTCTGAGGGCCCACTCTGGGCACAGGAAGGCTCTGCAGTTGGAGCGGCTCCATATCTCCTTGGGATGCTCCGTGAGCTTTTCCATCTATCGCAGGTGTGGCTGCGTTTGTCCCCAACTCCACTGCTCTGGGCTCTCAGGTGGGAAGTGCTGGCCCGAGATGCTCTAGCCCCTCTGAGGGCTCCAGAGGCCACACAGAGTACAAGGGCATGGGCACAAACTCGGGTGCTTCCAGGGCCTCCTGGATCCTGCTCTATTCCCGAGGACAGAGTCCTTGGGAAGCTCCAGACCAGGCACTGGAGCAAGAGCAAAAAGACAGGAGCCAAGGGCCCCTGATAGAGACAGGGTCCTTGCCAGGAACCTTGGCAGCAAAGAGCCCCTCCCAGAGATAAGAACAGAACACCCAGACCGACCTCCTCCCTGGTCTTGGCCCTGTGCAGGCTCGCCCCAGTCTGGCTAGGGCGCTTTGAGCACCAGGGGTTCCAAGAGCACCAGGAGCTTGATGGTGCTACCACAGACATCTGCTTGGGGTCCCTGAGCCAGGCAGAGGACCACAGACTCTCGGGATCCTCGATGTATCAGTCCACTCAGGAGCCCCGTAAGGGAAAGAGTGAGTTGGGGAGAAAGAAGCAGGGGTGGAGGAGCCTCAGCTGCCTGGCATTGCTCCAGCACAGGCACTGCACCCCTGGTCGGTGGTTGGTCGGACACACTTACCTATGAGCCAGCCCATGCAGGCACTCCTGGGGGATGGTGATGGTCAGCTCAGGGTACACACAGAGAGGAGAGGGTCCATGCTGGTATTATTGGGGGCAGCCCATTGACCAGAGTTTGCGTGGTCCCTGCCTGGACGGTGCACATAGCACACCCCAGACCTAACTCCTGCTTAGTCTGTGCGGGATGAAGAGACACACAGTTAGGGAAAGCTCCGTGACCCAGCAGGGGTATCTGCTCAGGAATTCCAGCACTTCAGCAACATAGCAAAATAGATGGGAGAGCCCACGTGCAGAGATAGTCCAGGCTTCCGTGTTGGTGGGACATTCAAAGGATCCGCAGATATGGGGGAATCTTCTCCATGATTTTGATGGCACGAAGAAATGCTAACTCCTCCCGGAATGAAGAGCTTAGGAAGACAATGTCTGAGAGAGAGTTTAGGAGATAGGCTGCTCTATACCAAAACACGTAGGTGTCGCAGGGGTCTGCTTTGTCAGGCAATGTGGGAAATGAGAACTGTCCACCTACCGCCCTGAGGCAATCCCTGACTTTCCGCTCCTACTAGCTCTGCATTATACTGACTTGAACACTAGATGAAGGGGACATCTTCACAGGCCTCTATGACCTACAGGACATCACTCTCCTTCTTGTGCGTGGTCTGGAAGTGGAGGCATCCAGTTGTGAAGGTGTCACCCTGCTCACAATTTCCCAGAGCAGTGACCACAGTTCTTGGTGGTCTGGTGCTCTGGCCCATTGCCTAGTAGGTGAAGACTGAGCCATTTCATCAGCGACCTATCAAGAGGTCTACAGAGGCAGTCTAGTGGCTGGGCCAGGACGTGTCAGGGTCTTCAGAACTCACTATATATATATATATATGTGTGTGTGTGTGTGTGTGTGTGTGTGTGTGTGTGTGAGATTCCTTAAGTGGCATCCTGAATGTGATCTGCCCAGTACTACTCTTCCCTGGGTTTTTCACATTTACCTTGGACATTTTTTGGCAGTTGGCCCATGAAGTTCACCTTGTTGCCTGGTCAATTGTCTATGTTGAAGGCGTGGTCTGACAATCTTAGCTCACTGCTGTGGGAAACAAGGGAAACATGAAGAAAACATCTTACTTGCTTGACGCTCTTGAGTTCGGTGAGCAGAGAGAATAGTTGTCAGTTGAGCCTAACAGTAAGACGTTGAGGTCAAGATTCTATAACCTCACTTGCTATTTTTCAGTTAGATCAATCAGAAGAGCCTTCAAGCATTTTAACTTTCTCCTCCATGTTAACTAGTTAACTGTAGCATCAGAACTAAAAGCAATCTTACAAAATCAGGGAACTATCACTAGGTCCCTGATTTGAATAGAAAATCTTGTCTTTCTGGTCAGCCAGTGCCCTAAGAATCATATTATGCTACTTAAATCTTTTTCAATTTCCCAAAGTGCACACTGAGAATTCATTGTTAAATCTACTTGCTAGGAACTATGGAATTATGGAAAAGGCTAAAACTTTGTGTTGTCTATGTTTTTCAAAGACAAATTTGATTTCTCCAAGTCTTAGCAACTAACACAATCTAAGTTGATAGATCTCCTCCCCCCTAGGATGTGGTATTGAGGGGAAATGCCCTCAGGTCTAGTCCTTCACTTCACTGTCTGCTATTGTGTTGGGTTTGGATCCAGCTATTCAGATGCCAGCAGCAGTGATAACCAATATTTCTCAGGAACTTTGGAATTTGGGCCCTCTTACTACAGGTCTATGCAAGCCCAAAATTGGATACATAGATCTGTCAACTCTTCAGTGCATGACATTTTTCTTAAAATCACACCGAATGAGTATTATGCTATTTGATTCTACACAAACAAGTTAACATTAAAAGATTATTTTACTTTCAACATTATGAATAAATAACATAGTGATGTAATATACATATGTAATATGTTCCCAGAGAAATTATCGCTCTTATAGGGAGAAAATATTCACAATTCTATATTATATCATGGAGTCATAGGTATACAGGAAACAAAACATGGAAGGGACCTAATTTATTAATCAACCATAAACTTGAAAGAGAGCTTAATAACCACAATGATCTTTTATGTCCCTACCCAGCATGATTTCTAAATTTGTAATTTTTTGTTATGTCTTATTGGGTTTTATTTTTTAAGAAAGCTGTGCTTTTCCAGCATTATAAAAATATCAGAATACAAATCCGCAAATGTATGAAAATTTAGGTTATAATGCTTGCTTATGACGCACAGTTGTTTGGTCAAATATGAGTTCAGCTATTACTGTGAAGATACTACATATATTATTACTATTCACTTTTAGTGAATTTTTAAGTAATGGATATTGTCCCTCATGAAATAAATGGACTTTAAGAAATAAATTTGTGATCTTTGGATAAAAATTCAGATTCCCTGGGAAAGGAATTTAGGCTTAGAATTGCAACAAAATATGCAAATAATTTGAAGTTACGTTAATTTGTTATCGGTTTAAACTGCTAGAGATTCCTTCAAATAAAGATGTAGCAAGATTTTTAAAAAACTTAAATTGCGAAAAAATTAAATTGCGGTAACTAAATTTGTTTTTTTAAATATGGCTATTATTTTTTAATTACTTTATTTAAACATTGCAGTTACAAGGTTGTTCATAATACACCTGGTTTCTTTAGTTTTCATAGTTACAAAGTTGTTCATAATTGAGTTTCAGTCATACAGGATCCAACACTTCTCATCAGTGCACATTTTCTACAAGGACTCTCTCCCCTGCCTTCCCCCCTCCCTGCCTCTGGGGCAGACAATTTTCTTCTCTCTCTTCTCACTTCTCTCTCTCTCTCTCTTCCCCTTCTTATTCCTTTTAGATACTGTTGTTTGCAATATTGTTACTGAAGGAGATTCATGCCTATCACTTTATTGCCTTTAATTGGAATTTTTTGTTTGTTTGTTTTTTGGGTCACACCGGCAACGCTCAGGAGTTACTCCTGGTTCCATGCTCAGAAATCACTCCTGGCAGGCTTAAGGGACCATATGGGATGCTGGGATTTGAACCAATGACCTTCTGTACGAAAGGCAAATGCCTCATTTCCATGCTATCTCTCTGGCCCTAATTGGAAATTTTTATTTTATTTTATCTATTTATTTTAGAATATATTTATTTAAGCACATAATTACAAATATGTTTGTAGTTGGATTTCAGTTATAAAAAAGGACACCCCCTTTCACCAATGTGACCTTTCCACCACAAATGCACCCCATCTCTGTTTTTCCCAGCCTTGCCTGTATTCGAGACAGGCAGTCTATTTCTCTCACTACCATTGTTATGATGTGTTGGTGTAGCTATTTCTCTAATGGCACTCACCACTCTATGTGATAAGCTTCATATTATGGGCTGGTCCTTCCAGCCCTTATCTCTATTATCTCTGAGCTTTATATCTCATTTCTCTTATATTCTTAAATTCCTTTTTTTTTGTTTTGTTTTTTGGGTCACACCCGGTAGAGCTCAGGGGCTACTCCTGGCTCTACACTCAGAAATCGCCCCCAGACCATATGGAATGCTGGGATTAGAACCACTGTCCTTCTGCATGCAAGGCAAATGCCCCACTGCTGTGCTGTCTCTTAAATTCTTTTTTTTTTCTTTTTCTTTTTTTTTTTTTTTTTTTTGGTTTTTGGGCCACTCCCGGTGACGCTCAGGGGTTACTCCTGGCTATTCGCTCAGAAGTCGCTCCTGGCAGGCACAGGAGACCATATGGGGAACCGGGGGATGGAACCGTGGTCGGTCCTAGGTTAGCGCAGGTACCTCACCTCCAGCGCCACCGCCCGGCCCCGTTAAATTCTTAAAATAGTTTCCATGCCTATCCAGGTATAGGAAAATTTCATGACTTTTCTCTCCTGATGGCTGCATAATATTCCATTGTGTATATACAGTTTCTTTAGCCATTTATCAGTTGAAGCGTATCTTAGTTGTTTCTAGATTCTCCCTATTGTAAATAGTACTGCAATGAATTTAAGTGCATTGTGTTTTTTGTTCCTACAGTATATCCCTAGGAGTGGTATCATATGGAATCATATGAAAGCTCAATTTCAAGTGTTTTGAAAAATCTCCATATTGTTTTCAATAAAGGCGAGTATAGGCAGCATTTCCACTAGCGGCGAATGAAAGTTCCTTTTTCCCTACATTCCCACAGCAGTGATTTTTCTTGTTCTTTGTGACATGTGCCAGTCTCTGTGGTGTGTGATGGTATGTCATTGTTATTTTTTATTTGTATTTCCCTGGCGTTTCATGGTGTGGAGCATTTTTTCATATGCCTTTTGGCCATTTGATTATCTGTTCATTTCTTCCCCCCATTTTTGATGGGGTTAATTTTTTTTGTTAAGTTCTGCCAGTACCTTGTAAACCTGAGATATTAGCCCCAATTCTGATGTGTATTAGGTGAAGTTTCCCCCATTCTGTGGGTGTCTTTTGTATCCTAATCACTATTTCCTTTGAGGGCAGAAACTTCTCAGGCTTATATATTCCCATCTTTATATCTCTTTTTCCATTTGTTTGGAGATTGATGTTTCCTCCTTGAAGATGCCTTTAGTCTCAATGTTATGGAGTGTTTTACCTACATGCTGTTCTATATACCTTATGGTTTCAGGTCTGATGTAATGGTCTTTATTTTATTTGGATTTGACCTTTGTGCATGGTGTTAAATGGAGGTCTGAGTTTGTTGCTTCTTCTTCTTCTTCTTTTTTTTTTTTAATTTTCATTGTGACCAAAAAGTGAATAACAAATCTTTCACAGTAGTATTTATGGTACATAGTGACAATGAGTCAGGGTCATTTCCACCACCAGGGTTGTACTCCCTCCACCCCATTTCCCAGCATGTGTCCCATATCTCCCCGTTGTCCCCCAGAGTGCTAAGGAAAGTGTTTTCCTCTGTGTATAGCTTGTTATAGATAGGGTATCTATTCTGTTATTTACTTTAGGTTTGATGTTTAAGCAAATCACTTTTTGATTCCACTCAATGTTTATATGGCTGTTTGGTCTTGGTACCGTTTATTTTTATTTTCTCCCTCAATTCATGAGGCAGAATAAGGTGACTCAAGTTGTGTGGTTCTGCTGGAAGAAGAATAAGAAAAAAAGGAAAACAATACAAAGTGAAACAAACAAACAGAAAGATAGCAACTACCAAAAGGAAAAAGAAAAAAATGCACCCAGCAACAACGACAAAAAAATCAACAAATAATAAACACAAGAGTGAAAAAGAAAGAAAAAAGAAGGGAAAAAAAGAAGTGCTGGTATGGCAAGGTTTTGTGCTTTCCCCCTTTTTTCTTTATTCTTTTTTTTTTTATTGGTGAAGAAAGATTTAGGGTATCTCTGCCCTTGAAGCATACCGTCATGGGAACAACTACTGGCTCCATATGTGCTCATTACCACATCCTAAGGGCTTTTTTGTGGTGCCAGGAAACTTTCCTCTCAGTTGTAGATGATAAAATCTGGCCACTGTAGCTAGAGGTCTTGGACACGGTCTTTACAGTTCTAGAAGTTCTGTTCCATCATTGTTGTTGTAGTGAGTCTTCTGTAATGAGTTCTTTGTTTTTGCTCAGATCCTATGCTGAAGCCTAGGATATGATGGTTTCAAAAGGTCTGCTCAGTCTCTCTTGTCAAAGTCGAGCCTCTGTAATTAGAGATTTTGATTTTTGCATAAATCCTAGGCTACAGCCTAGGGTAGGGTTATTTTTTTATTGGTCCCAAGGTAAGTTCTGCCCTGTCATGGTTGTCAAAGTAAGTTTTCTGTAGTTAGTACTCTTGGTTTTGCACATATCAAAGGACGATACAATCTTCTGATTTCCTCTATCGTTAGGTGATGTGATAGGAAAACCTAGTCTTAAATCAAGTTGTCATTTCCTCATTGCCGGGATGTCATATCAGAACTGGCATTAGTTGGTGCCAGGGCAGTGTTAGAAATTTCTCAGTGGAGTTTGGTTCCTGGTGTTGTTGCAGGGAGCTGTATCAGTTCTACATCTGGGATCTGGGGTTCGGGATTGGACTTTTTTTTTTTTAATTCCTTGATTGCTTTTATATCTTTTTGTTTTTCAGTTTCAAAAATTTTTATTTTGAACTACTGTCAGATACAATTACAAAGTTGTTCATGAGTGAGTTTTAGTTATACAATGTCCAACACCATCCCTTCACCAGTCTACATTTCCCATCACCAATGTCTCCAGTTTGCTCCCCACTCTCCTCCCTGTCTTCCCCCATGCTTGCAATATTTTTCTTCTTTTTTTTTTTTTGAATTTTTATTGTGACCAAAGAGCATTAGAAATCTTTCACTGCATCATTTACGGTACATAGTGACAATGAATGAGGGGCATTCCCACCACCAGTGCTGTCCTCCCTCCGCCCCTATTCCCTCTCCAATCTCATGTAGACTGAGTTGTATCCACATGACACATGTTAAATGTTGGAAACACTCCTGTGTTTAAAAAGTATGAGTTCTTATCCCTAGAAGATAAGATCTTATTTCTTTGTCTATGGTTTCCCTTTTTTTACTGTGCCTATACAAAAGCATATAGTGCCATATTGTATTGCTGGTGTTATTCTGGGTAAGAATGACAGACTGCATAATCTCTGTGCTTTGGTTTTGACCTGAGAGCTTTTATCCCAGGCAAGAAATTTTCTTGGTTTTTGTACCAAGAAGCACCAAAACTGTGAGGACAAAGAAAATATGAATGAATAAAAAATAGAACAAATGGGGCCCGGGAGATAGCATGGAGATAAGGCGTTTGCCTTTCATGCAAAAAGGTCATCGGTTCGAATCCCGGTGCCCCATATGGTCCCCCGTGCCTGCCAGGAGCAATTTCTGAGCATGGAGCCAGGAGTAACCCCTGAGCACTGCCGGGTATGACCCAAAAACCAAAAAAAAAAAAAAAAAAAATAGAACAAATAAATAAAACTGAGCTAAAAATAAAGGTAATTGCACCATTGCTCTGACCCCAATTTCTGTTACAGTCTTTACAAACATTATTATACATGCTATTGAACATTTTTATGACTTTACACATATGGAAATCAAGTCCTGACCCAAATCTTGATAACTAGTCATATCTTAATTATTCTAAGTCTAATGTTTTATTGTCCTATTCTATCCACTCAGAGTCTACTTACTGCAAATTTGTTTATGGGTTATGTGAAACATTCCTCTGGTGAATGCACCATTATCCTTGACTGTCAGTATTCTCTTTATTATCTTCATAATCTTTGTTATTTACAATATGTTTTCTTAATTTTCGCCATAATTAAGTCCAAGCTACTCCTATTCAGAAGCTAAAACTTAATTCTTCAGCTATTTTATTTTTTTTTTTCATGAAGGCCTATTCTTCCTACCAGCAGTTACATAGACCCTCTCCTCCACACTCTTTTGCAGATCTTGCCCTCATTGCTGACAGTTGTCAGAGAGTCCACGTGTGACCTCCATTTGGAGACTTTGCAATTTTATTTCTCCTGTTCACCTCTGCAGCACTAGCATGACTGGTCAATTCTCTCTTTTTAAGTTCTTTCATACTCTCATTGGCTTCTGTGACTCAAACTTCAGAAGAAAACAATGTCTAGAAAGTAGCTGAGTGTCTCTAACATTTTTTGAGCACTTGTCATAGCTACATTTCACCCAAGGCATAAAGAATGTTATTGTTTTTGGACATTCATTTTATTCACATTCTACAAGCTGCCTTAAAGCCAGGGCCTTGAAGTTTACAAATATAAAGCTTCCTTGACATGATCTCACATAAAAAATTGAATCCAATAAAGAGGTTTAAATTTTGCAAGGAGATCTAAAGTTTAAGAAAATAGGTGTTATATACTTTTATAATTTAAGAAGTAATTTTCCCATAATTCCTTTAGAAAGTGATCTATGAACCAGAAAACAAAAGGAGCCCCAACCAGAATTTGAGATGGGAAAGTAACTGGAGTGATGCCTGCTGAAGTTAATGATACATATAATCTTCAAAATCTTTTTTTCTTTTTTTGGTTTTTGGGCCACACCCAGTGACGCTCAGGGTTTACTCCTGGCTATTCACTCAGAAGTCGCCCCTGACCTGGGGGAACATATGGGGCACAGGGGAACGAACCGTGGTCAGTCCAAGGCTAGCGCGGTAAGGCAGGCACCTTACCTCCAGCGCCACTGCCCAGCCCCAATCTTCAAAATCTTTACATTAGAGAGTGGGTAACTCTTTACTAGCAGAACCCCTAACTTACTACTGGATTTAACTATGAGTTTCTTTAAGTTTCCAGTTTACCTCAGGGCTTTAAGTATTTATTAATAGCACATTAACTATAAAAGATCTGAGGAAGCATAAAAGAGCTTAATATGTACCTAAAATATTACTATAAAAGATATGTAATCCACTTTGATCAAATATAAAATATAAAAAATAATAATAAAATAAAGAGCTCCTTCCACTGCTGGTGGGAATGCCGTGTAGTTCAACCTTTATGAAAAGCGATATGGAGATTCCTCCAGAAACTGGAAATCGAGCTCCCATACGATCTAGTCTATACCACTCCTAGGAATATACCTTAGGAACACAAAAATTCAAA
>PVKC010003280.1:11238-39759 GCA_004027635.1 Crocidura indochinensis
AGCAAGACTCTGGAAACAACCAAGATGCCCTTCAACAGACGAATGGCTAAAGAAACTGTGGTACATATACACAATGGAATATTATGCAGCTGTCAGGAGAGATGAAGTCATGAAATTTTCCTACACATGGATGTACATGGAATCTATCATGCTGAGTGAAATAAGTCAGAGAGAGAGAGAGAAAAACGCAGAATGGTATTACTCATCTATGGGTTTTAAGAAAAATGAAAGACATTCTTGCAACAATCATTTTCAGACACAAAAGAGAAAAGAGCTGGAAGTTCCAGCTCACCTCAGGAAGCTCACCACAAAGAGTGATGAGGTTAGTTAGAGAAATAACTACATTTTGAACTGCCCTAAAAATGAGAAAGTATGAGGGAAATGGAGAGCCTGTCTAGAGTACAGGTGGGGATTGGGTGGGGAGGAGGGAGATTTGGGACAATGGTGATGGGAACGTTGCACTGGGGATGGGTGGTGTTCTTTACATGACTGAATTCCAAACACAATCATGTATGTAATCAAGGTGTTTAAATAAAATATATTATAAAAATAAATAAAATAAAATAAAGAGCTTAGAACTAAATTTTAATTATGTTGATTCCCTAAAAGTCAACATAAAACAGGGGCATTCTTTCCTAAGGAAAAAAAAAGCTATCTTGATTTAAGAAATGATAGTGGCCTAACTACTGTAAAATTGCTTTTTCTTATGAAAGTAAGTTCAAAGCTGGCATTGGTGTCTCCCTTTGAGGTTTGACTCAGAAAAAGCGCATCCTCACAGACTCTTTTCTCTGTGTCGGGTTCTCTCTCCTTTTGTCAAACAAAAGAGCTATATGAGTTATGAAGAGCATTTCCAACGGATTTTTGTAATATGAACTTCAGAAGACAATGGAATTTATTGCTCATCTCAGGAGCAAAGAAATAACACAGGGATAGATAATTTTTGGTTGGTTTATATTAGATCTTTAACAATTTCTGCATTTACTGTTTTACAGACCAAGGCAATGGAATGTGTTGATAGGCCCAGGAGTAATTCATATGCCTGCTTCTAGTGCAGAAGTTGGGATCCGTCTCATTTAGTACAAACTCTGATAGCAGAAGCATTGGGTTGCTAAGGAAAAGAATAAGGAGTCATTATATTCAGTTCATACTAAAAATACTTAAGTGTAACATGAAGACTTATAGACAATTATTATTCTTACATCAACACCCAAAACATATCTTCACTCACTCTGACATACTTAACCTGGCAAGTTAATATAGCCACCAGGATATTTCTTTCAATTGTCATGTTTTTTTCTTATAGACAATCTGTTTATCAACAAATATAAAAACTTATGTTATTTTCTATCAAGTAGCATTCTAAGCATTACAAATGGACAATAAATACTGACCTAATTAAATGATGGTGATTATAAAGACAATTTTTCTAATGTTCCAACATAAGAGGGAAAGGAATGTTACTCTCCTGTGTATTTTCTAAATTATATGGGATTAGTATGAGAATAATTTAGGTGAGGGACTGGAGACAGTAAAACCTTGCCTCTTTTAATCTCTGTTATTTTCTGTCATTTTATATGGTTCCTCAGCACCATGACTAGGAGGAGGAAGAGAATAAACAGAGAAAGAGAAGGATCAGAAGGAGAATGAGAATAATAAATAGGAGGATAAATGGAAAGAGAAAAAGAAGGAGTAGAGGAGAAGGAGGTGAACGAGGAGAAAAGAGAAGGAGGAGGAAGAGGAAAAAGGAGGAGGAGCACAGAAGAAAAAATATAAGGAGAAGAGAAAGATGAAGAAAGAGGGGACAAAGAAAGAAGAGCAAAAAGAAAAAAAGGAATGAGCAGAAAAAAAGAAAAGAAGGAGGAGAAAAAAGAGAAGAAAAGGAGGAGGGGAGGGAAGAGGAAGAAGAGAGGAGGAAGGGGAGGAATAGGAGGAGGAGCTGGAAGAAGAAGAAGAAGAAGAAGAAGAAAGAAGAAGGAGGAAGAGGAAGAAGAACAACAACAATGACAACAACAACAGCAACTTTACCAGTAAGCAAGAAAGAATGTAATTAGATATTATCGTCTTTCAAATGAATTACGTCATCAGTTCTCAATGGCAGCATTTTTGGGGAAAAATTATAGGTGATTCCTAATATATGACTGGATTACTCCAGTGGTAGGTCTTATGCTTCCTGAGCAAGAGGATTGTTTCTTAAATTCTGACTAGAAAAATAATGGGAGCAGGTAATGCTCAGACTTTTATCTTTTTTCTTTTTCTTTTTATTCCCTTTTTCAGCATTTTGGTCATTATTATAGATGTTGCATTTAATTTTTGTTTACTTTATCATTTCAATGAATAGCTGATCACAGGTAAAAAATTTTGATGGAGAGAAGGGCTTCAATATCAACTATCCTAGAATTTACCCAATCTAGAATGAATTGGTGCTCTTTGAGATATTAAAGAGCAGAATTTAAAATTAGTTTAGTTTAGTCTAAGGCTCCACAGTGAACCCCAATATTCTTGGGGTTCATGAACACCAAAATCACAGTCTTGC
The DNA here is from genome assembly GCA_004027635.1 of Crocidura indochinensis. Lineage (NCBI taxonomy): Eukaryota > Metazoa > Chordata > Mammalia > Eulipotyphla > Soricidae > Crocidura > Crocidura indochinensis. Next base: position 13,772 of record PVKC010003280.1, read on the forward strand.
CTTTACTCCTCTTATGAAAAGCAATGTAAACTTATAATTTTTGTTTGTTTGTTTGGGGCCACACTCAACAATGCTCAGTGCTCCTGGCTCTCTTCACAGGGATTATTCCTGGAGGTTCTCAGAAGACCATGTGGGATGCTGGGGAGCAAACCTGTGTCGGCCACATGAAGAAAAACATCCTACCAACTGTGTTAATTCTCCAGACCCCAAAATCTTATAAATTGCTTACTAATATTCTTATCATGAAAACTTCCATGAAAAAGTACGAAAAACAGTACTTATTGCCTTTGCCTTGTATTTATTTATATTGATCTTAATCCAGAGCATTCATTTCACTCATACATTATTTAAACCCTGATTATATTACTCCTCAATCATGCCACTTTCATCACAGATCATTCACTCTTTACTTGTCACCTCACTCTTGAAGCTCAAAAGCCTTTATCATAATTACCATTAATTATGTTTGTTGTTTTCTGTTTTGTTTTAGTTTTTGGGTCACATCCAGCAGTGCTCAGGGGTTCTTTTGGCTCTATGCTCAGAAATCACTATTGGCAGGCTCAGGGGACCATATGGGATGCCGGGAGTCGAGCCACAGTCCTGCATGCAAGGCAAATGCCTTACCTCCATGCTATTTCTCTGACCCATGATTATTGTTCTGATACACTTTTATTTTCAAGCAATATGGTTTATATTAGTGTTCATGTTTATGCTTTAAGGATCAGTGCACATACCCAACATCACAGTGTTCATATCCTTCACCATTGTTGCTAAGATCCTTGCAACTACGTCCTCTTCACCGACTTCCTTTGTAGCCTCAGATCTGTCATATAAGAACTATTGTATCTGTTGTATAAACTCATATGGTGTTTTAATTGAATGCTGTATATTCCATGGTTTTGTTTCTAGATGAGATCAGTTGGTATTTGTCTTTCTCCTTCTGACTTATTTAGCTTAGCATGACATCCTCCAGTTCTATCCATGTTATAGTATTTATTTTTTTCTTGTAGCTGAATAGTATTCAATCGTGTGTTTTTATTATAATAATTTATTAACCACTCATCTATTTGGAGGCATTTGTATCAGTTTCAGGGCTTTTTTTTATTTTTTTATCTTTATTTAAACACCATGATTACAAATATGATTATAGTTGTATGATTTCAGTCATATAAAGAACATCCCCCTTCACCAGTGCAACATTCCCACCACCAACAGTTTCAGTTTTTAACTATTGTAAGTAGCACTTGAATAAATATTGATGTCCATATATCTATTACATTTTACAGCTTTAGAATCTAAATAGCACACTTCTAATAGCCAGCATATCTCCCAATACCTGGCTCATACTGTCTTGATCAATTATGTCTTGTAACCTCAATCATTCTCTCAATGCTACAAAAAATATAAAGTTGTCATATTTTCCCCAAACACTTATTTCTGTTTAATAATACTCAAATGTTTATCTGTGGTGAAATGGCAGACTCCTGAACTCCACCACAAAAGATTGTATCTTAGAGCTTCAACTGCCTTTGTGCAAGAAGTTCTCCAAATTATTCTGTTCACCCCTTTTCTCTACTCAACAATGTTAAGTAATAAACATGGACAATATCATCATCATTATTTTAACATTAAAGAAAGTTTTAGAATTTTTTCCTATTTTTAAACAACTCTAACAACTGTAAGTAGCAATATTGAAGTTTGAAATCAGTGCGTTTGATTTCAGACAGAAAACACTTCACTACCAAGCTACTGTTTGATGCATATTAGGACATTCAGGCAAACTTTCTATGTGCATAGTAGATGTGGAATTGTTGTGCTCACAGCAGCTGGTTGAATATGAGGAACATTCTGAAAGTTGCCAAATACAGACAAGACTACTCCAAGTGATCATGAGCATCCTGTCTCTGGAGATACTTAAACAGATGCTAGAAGTGCTCTTGGTAAAATGTTGTAGGCGAGATGTGAATATTAGAAGGTGAAGGTGGGATGAATAAGAATAGGTGTTCCAGAGGCTCAGGCAAATCTATCCAGCTTCTAAATCTTACCATTCATTAAACTACCTGAATGTTACTCCACAGGCTAACGCCTCAACAAATGACAGATCCTGATTCACCATGTCAAAGGAGAACATGGAAATCTCTATTTGTAAGCAAAGTCAAATAATGCTGCCAAAGTTCACCATCCTGCAGACTCTCAGCGATAGCTATTTCTCTTATCTTCATTACATTCTCCCCACCCACTCTAGGGAGCCTGCTTATAACTGTACCTGAGAAAATTCAGCTTTGAGATACCATATAGCAAGCGAGTGACAGAACAAAAATGTTAGGTACCTTCCACTCAAAGCCTCCTAACATCAAAGATATAAAGTGTTCTTTTTGTTTGTTTTTGGGCCATACACTGTGAGGATCAGGGGTTACTTCTGGCTATGCACCCAGAAATCACTCCTGGCTTGGGGGACCATATGGGATGCTGGAGTATCAAACCGAGGTCCATTCTGGGTTAGCCACATACAAGGCAAATATCTATGACTGCACCATCGCTCTGGCCCCATAAAGTGTTTTTTTTTTTTTCTTGAAACTTAAGGTTTAGTCTTAGTGTCAGAAGTTCTTGGAAGACATGAGGAGGTGCCTCCCGGAAAGAGTATTGAACCCAATTCGGATCCCTAAATACCGACTGCTGTAAGGTCCAGAGGAGGAAAATAGCTGCCCATCTCCCACCTTTAAGCTTTATAGTGGTTTCTGTGAGTATATAAGATAAATTTATTCAAAGGTCAGGTTATGAGGGAATACATAGATGGGAGAGAAAATCGGGGGAAATTTTCCAAGTGTAATATTTCCTAGACTAAATGCTTGAGATGCCGGCCCAGAATTTAATTGAACTCTGATCTCAGAACTGCATTTACAGAACTGGTTGACCAGAAATGTGGTGAACATGTAAAGCAGACTGACCAGTATAAATGCAATTAGGGTGAGCCTTTCAGAAGAGGGCAGTTTCCCACAGTGTTCAAAATGTCAATACCCGGTAGCACACCAACTGCACAAATTCAGACCTGGTCCTTTGTGGTACTCAGTCAGCCCTAGCCATCTCCTTAGTTTCTGTTCTCCCAACAGGATAAGATAATGGAAATAAGCAAATCAATTTTATTTTCATCTCAAACAGATTGAATTTAGTTAAAGTGAAATAGGCTCTGGATAAATAAAGGTCAGTTTGTTCTTAGATCTGTTTCTACATTAACCAAGAACAAAAGGATTATTGCTTCTAGCTTTGACAAGGGATGCTTGAAAATATCATCAGTAGGACAGAAGAATGCATTATCTAGCTTAGAAAAATATGGGAACTAAGGCAAGAGACAATTCTTGTTTAGATCTGTGCACAATTATATTTCATATAGATGCATGGCAAATGCATTTCACCTTGTTAAATATCAGAGTATGGTGACTAAAATGATTTCATATAGAACATTAAAATAATTATATTGTTCAATTCCACTACCTCAACTCTTTTCAACCTTCAGTCTAGAGTCTGGACTCTAGGAAGGTCAGAGTTAAAAGACAGAATCTATCTTAAAGGCAGAATTACCAGAGACATTCAGTGCAGATTGTCTTTACCGATCTTGAATATGTTGACTTTTTCCTAATAATACAAAACTTGTATGAGATTTTTCTTAGAGATTTCCTTAAAATACACATATTCTGGAGAGGGTAGAGATACTGCAGAGGTAAATTCAGGAGATTAGAATCGCTACTAAGTCTAAGAAACTTGACAGAAAGATCTGATAGCCAAAGCAGAAGGCATCACTATGCAGTAGGACTTTCTGTGCTAAGAAAACAATCTACATCTCTGCATACTGATACAGAAGCCACAAGAAGTAAATTATTTGATTTAATTTCATTTCTACTCTATTTAAATAGCTACACATAGGATGGCCATGATATTCGTTCAGGTTCAGAGCACTAGGGCTAGAAATAATTTTATGTCACTAATATTTTGCAATTCTTTCAATTGACTTTGGTTCTAAACACATCCCAGATCAAGCTACTGTGTTTAATGGCAGTATCAGAACTTTTATGTCTGAGATCAGCTCCAAAAATGCCCCCAACTTATACGGAAGCTCAGAATTACTGGCCAAAAACTCAAAAGTGATCCTCTGGTTGGTTTGACTCCCTTGTCTTGCTTGAGCTTTTATAATACAGATTCCTTTTGGATTTGAATGCTCATTATCCTTTCCCAGTGCTGTCTTTTTATTTCTGGATTTGCACATATGTCTGTGTTCCCAAGTGCATATAGCCCAGTAGAAGAACTAGAAATCATCACATGCATGCAGTCTTGACTACAGGCTCACAATTGTTATGTGTAATATAATGCGAAAGTTCAAATCATTATGTGAGTTTGACAAAGAGAAAATCATCCAGGCTCAGGAGATAGGAAATCTCGCCATCAATTTGGTAAGAACAGCTTCAAATGAGCCTGGTCATCATCTACTGTCCAAATGGAACAGAAGAAAGTTTGCCTGAGTCAAAGTAGATAATGGGAAGAAAGGATAGCAGATTTATGATGAGGGGAAAGGTGGAACATCTTTAAGCAACTCACAGCCAAAGCTTCACTTCCTTGTGTGGGCAGCTATTATATAGGACAAGGAATTTACTGTATAATAGTAAATAACACTATCTATGATTTTTAGCAGAATAGACCATCTTTCCTGCTTCTCTTTCCCTACACTGACAAACATTGGTTTTAGTGTCTTAAAATAGTTTTTAAAGTAAGGGAAGGTAAGAGGCAGGAATTGGATGAATTAAATGTGGGAGCATAACAGAGAAGACTGTACAATTACTAAGTATTTGAGATTTGTTACATGCATCTTCCTTTCTTTCACAGTAACTAAAAAAAATATGTGGCTTATTTTAGCAACATTCTGTTGGCTTGGTAGTTTGGTGTCCAATCTTTATAAAAGAAAATACGTTCTTATTTTGAAGTCTGATCTACAGAGGAATTAAGATTTTAGGCACACAGACAATAATTCTGGAATGATCATTTTGCTGAAGACTTTTTTTTCTTTGCCCTTCTTCGGCCACAAACAAGCATTATAAAACATAAGCCTTCTGTTACTGGAGAAATGATTCTGTATTGTGTGGTTTGCTTATAACTCTTCCCAAGCATTTATTCTGTTGTGTGTCCTGACTGGTGATATATTTCCTATGACATGGTGAGAACAGCACTTTGTTTAATTGTCAGCTAGTGACACTGTAGACACTAAGTGGCTTCAAGTATCTTTTCCTTTTCCCTGTACATACTCTGGAATCAAACTTTGGTCTCATGTAATATTGAATATGCTTTTAAAAAATACCAACAGTAAAGCATTATTTTTAGAAGAAAAAATTGTCAAAAGTACACTGGACACAAAACAAACACCCACCCTTTAAATAACCACCCACAGAAGTATGAGTTGGATTGTTGTTTACATGAATTTGGGAGAGCTATTTTTGCAAGAAAATTCTCAGAAAACAGTCTAATTCTCTGCTTCTTGTTCAACACGTCTCAAGTGTGTTGGAACATAAGTAGTCTCTCAGTTTGGTGGAATTAATTAAAATCCCACAAACAAACCCTCAGATATATGAGCAGTTCATACATGACAAAGGGACTAGATGCATGAATAGAACATTTCCAAAAAATGTGCTGGTAAAAAATGAATGGCCTTGGGGGAATGAATAGCTTCATGTAAATAAATTAAACTTGACTTTTATCTTATACTGTACACAAAGATTAACTCAAAATAGTTGAAAGGCTTTGGTATCAAATCTATTCTACATAACACATTGACAAAAACTTGGTCTCATTCTAAATCTACAAGAGTCTAGAAAATACATTGGCTTCTGAAAAGGAAAGACCCTCTGTCCATCCAAGCTGCATCTCAAGAGGCTCATCTGAAATCTGTTTTACGTGTCTGTGATTCCCGCGGTGGCGCTGCAGGTAAGGTGCCTGCCTTACCGCGCTAACTTTGGACGGACCACGGTTCGATCCCCCGGTTCCCATATGGTCCCCCGTGCCTGCCAGGAGCGACTTCTGAGCGCATAGCCAGGAGTGACCCCTGAGCGTCACTGGGTGTGGCCCAAAAACCAAAAAAAAAAAAAAAAATGTAGTGGAGATTGCTCAGCAAAGAGTCAAAGTGAAGAAGATGGTCTAGGGTGATGGAGGAGCTCTCATAGCCCAGCTACCTGTTATACCAGAGATTAAACTTGTATCTTCTTATCTCCACTGATATGAAGGAAAAGTCAATGGTTCTTTCTGCTGTGTTTTCAAGAAAATTTTGCTTTGCTAATACTATGATTTTTAAATAAAAAAGATTCACTTTATGGCTTCAAGACTATTCTCTTCCATTTATCTATTTGCCATATGGTGGCAAATAGGGATATATGAATATATATCCCTATTATCATAATATATAATATATATATTATATGGAATTCCAGAAGCAACAGAGGTCTAGAAACATCTAACTGCATCCTGTTTTTGTTTGCTTGTTTGTTGTTTTTGAGCCACACTTGGTGGCAGTGCTCAGGGGTTACTCCTGGCTCTGCACTCAGAAATCGCTCCAGGCAAGCTCGAAGGACCATATGGGATGCCAGAGATTGAATTCGGTCTGTCCTGGGTCGGCCACATGTAAGGCAAATGCCCAACCACTGTGCTATCTCTCTGGCCCCTAGCTTCATCTTGGATTCAGTCCATGCCTGTGAGTTTATTCATCTGTGAGTAAATTTTTCTTCCCTTGAATAACAGAAGTAACTCCATGTTCTCTCATCACTAGAGTCAAATAGGCTATGTTTCTTTAATACAGAGATTTTTGTCCACTTACCTGACAGGACCTTTCTACCTAGCAGAACTCCTTGGCACTAGTCTGACTTAGCACATCTTATTTTGCATAGCCTGCTGTGGTAGCTATGACAGAATCTCACATATATCACAAATGGCATGATTTAAACAACAGACTTTTCTCATCTCATAAGTCTGGCAGCTGGAAGTTCAAGATCAAGGTATTATCAGGGTTGATATCTGGTGAGATCTCACTTCAGGCTGGCAAACTTGGTCTTTACTTATCCTTCCTGTAAGCTTCCATGGGAATAAAAAAGAGCATTCACTTACAATTATTTCTCTCATAAAGGCAGAAGTCTTATTGGTTTAAGCTCCACCTTTATGACTGCATTTAATCTTAGGTTACCTCCTTAAGACCATTTCTTCTAATATTGTCACATTAGAGATTAGGACTGAAACATAAGGGTTTGAGAGAAAAGTCATTTCATATTGATATGAACACCTAAGACAAGCACATATTAAAATGTAATAAAAAGCAACTAGCCTTGGAGTGAGAAAAACTGACTATAAAGCAAAGTTTACTCTGTGTGCAGATGGGTGTTGGCTAATGACAGAGTATTAAATTACTTGCTTTCAATAACAATGTGTTTCCTAATATAAAATGTGAATAAAAACAATGTTTATAAATCAGAATTGTCATGAAGGCAAAATGTGTCAGAGCAGGACACTGCATTGTAATTGCTACCAGCAGCACTCCATTACAATCAATTGTGGACAGACTGGTCCAGGAAGTAAATGCTCCAGATCCTAAAGAGGGATATATTAAATACTGATGCCTTGCTTATAGAGGTAACTTAGAACATGACTATCAGTAAACTTCTATTCCTTTTCACCCTAGAATGGGAAAAAACACAGAGTTTAATGAAGTAAAACTTGCACCTGCTAGCAAGTACTGCTGCTGGGACAGAAAATTCCAGAAATCAGACTGAAGCAGTGGCCAGAAATAAGAATGAAACAGACTTGTAAAAATTGATACCTACTCTCACATCCTCTACAGTGGATAATTTTTCGCGTTCTATGAACAAATTCTAATAGCAGACAGAATTTCGTTGATCCTTGCAAATCTTTATCACCAAGATCATCCAAGTCAGGGACACTATTTTAATCTTGGTGAAACATATTAAATACAGTTAACAAATCGTATTGAGCACCAACTATGCTGGATTCTAAGCCTATAACAGAACACAGCCAGATATTGTTTCTATAGTCCTGGAGGAGATAAAGATTAACAAAAGAAGTACAAAATATCAAAGTTTAAAAAGTAAAAGCATTTCAGATTTCAGGATCTTTAATACAGAAACATGATACCAACAACAGAGACTGTGTGAAAAATAAAAGTATATTGGCACTATAGACAATGGACTGGATTGGACAAACTAGTTTGCCTGGAGCCTAGAGTTGGTCTTATGCCAGGAAACTTCAGGGGTAGAGTCTCCTTGTATTTAGGCCAAAGCTTAATACAGGCTAAATTCCTTTCCATGTTCCTCATATTTTGGTGGGCCTATGCAAACGATTATTGCCACTCTAATACCCTTTTTACTGTGCTCCTTTGACTCTAATCCTTAAGAAAAACAATCCACTTAACTTTTGAGGTTAACTTATGCATATGCATGTGCATGGAAATGTAAAAAAGTACTTTGCCTTCAATGTTTAAGGAGTTACATAAGTTTTATGGCTTTAGATTGCTTTGTGTGCTGCTAAGAAATATTATATACTACAATCTGGGGACTTGAGGGACAAAGTAATTGTACATGGATTCTGTCTTATGTTTCTTAATGTTCTTTGGCTGAAAGTTCAGAGTTAAGATATCAGCAATGGGACTATTGAGAATTCTATTTATGGGTTATTGTCCTTCCACTGTAACTTTACCTTGTCCTCTTTCTTTACATCTTTGTTCCCATAATTAAAAATAAAATTAATAAAAATTTTATAATTAAAAAAAAGTAAAAGCATTGTTTTACACTGCATTGTAATTGCTAGCAGCACTCCATTACAATCAATTATGGACAGACTGGTCTGAAAAGTAAATGCTCCAGAATTGACCACAGGATGGCTGAGTGCAAGGCAAGCACCATACCTGCTATGAAATCATTTGAGCACCGAAAAGCATATTAACTGGGGAAGCTAGCTTGGTGAGATCCATATTACATAATTCAGACTGTTGCTCTGGCTGGAAAATATAGGAGCCTGTACTATAAAACCTTGTGGATATTTATTCTTGTGAATTATTTATTGATTGTGAGGTTCTAGCGATAGGAAAATAATCAAAAATCTGAACAGTGAAAAGAGAAAATAGACAAGACATGATAGGTAGATTGTGGTGAGTGAGAAAAGAGAGTTGTTGAAAATAATTGCTGGGTATTGATTGATTCATCAAATGCAGATGACAGTGGCACTAGAAGGGGCCATATTTGGAAGGAAATATTGAGTCTTGACACCTGAACATTCTGGGTTTGCAATGACAAGATACAATGTGAAAATATCAATTACAAGTTACAAATTTGTAAATTATAGGAATCCTGCAAAAAGTGAGTGTGGGGTCTTGTGCAATATAGAAAGATTACAGGAAGCCACAGGTAAAGAAAAATGGGAGAAAAAAATTCAGATTTAGTGCTGAACCTCAGAGGCATTTAATGGTCTACTTAAAGGAAGACAATTCTGAAATGGAGTTAAAAAACAGAACAAGAGACAGCAATGTGTAGTGTGATGTCATGGAAATCAAGGACAGCAGGAATTTATTAGTTATGGAAAGTTCTACTAAAAGGTCAAAGTAGGAGGACCAGGGGCTAGGAAGGTGACTCTAAACTCATGCTTTTTGAGTGTAGGACTCCTGGGTCCAATCCTCAGTTTCACAAGGTCTCCTAAGCACAATTAAAATTTGAACACTAGGCACCAAATTGGAAAGAGAAGAGGTTGGAGAAGAATAATGATAATAAAAGGAGGAGTGGGGAATATTTTCATTTGTCTAGGGGGTATGTAACCTTTTATTACATTAGTGAGGATCATTTTACTAGAACAGTGTGGTACACTAGCCAAAAAGACAAAAAGTTGTGAGGGAGGTTGAGAAGGTAGAAAGAATTCCACTAGATATTTTCAAGTATGAAGAACTCTAATGAAACTATGTGGATTCACTAATTTTCAAACATCAGTGTTTTGGCTTTGGCATTCTGGGATTTCTACAAACTACAATATCCCATTTCAAAAAAGCAGTTATATGCAACACACCACCCTCAGACCTCTGACAGTCATGGGAAAAAACAAGGTGCAACTCAGCACATCCACCCAGGTCCTGTATTGCATCTGCCTTTGTGAACTCATCCCAGGAAGGCTCTGGCCCACAATCTAGATGCTATTTGGAAAGGTTCAGATATAAAAAGAACAGTTGAAAACCTCTCTCTCTCATTATTAAAATTGCTACTCTGAGTAGTGGTTCACTGTGAGCGATGTTTCTGTTAATGGAGAGAATCCACAAGTAATGAACCCAACGTTTTCCATGGCAGACACAGGAGACAGGTCTGTGTTCCAAAGTCCTTCATTCCATTAATTGGAGCTGTCTGCTCTCTTCAGCTTTCTCTCACTGAGCATTCACCTCAGATCAACTTCTGGAGCAAATGTTCACTCCTGCTCCCACAAACCTCGCCCCTCTATTGCTTCTTGCTATTTTATTCTGTGTGCTTTATGGTAGCCAAAGGTTGAAAACTGTCATTTGTTACACTTTGGTAGTAGTAATATAGTATCTACTGAGAAAAATTCAAAAGCATCCCAGTCCCCAGGCAGTATAAACTAATCATTCCTGGTATATAATTGACAGAGACATTATAAAGAGAACAAATTGTGTCCCAGACATGGAAATGAGGCAGAGAAAACTGACTTCCAAATGTGCTGGGGAAGGAAATACAAGAAATTTTAAAGGCATGTTAGAGTAAAGAGAGGCAGCAGATGTCACAGTAGTATCTAGAATAAAATAATCATCATAGCATGGATAGTGGTCTCCATTTGTTAACTGTCACACACTGTGTCCCATGTACTGTACCAAGAGTATTGAAGGATGATTTCATTTGATCATTGTAGCAACTTCATGAAAATCTTCAAATAATCCAGCTGTTCTGTTTGTAAATGTATAAAATAGAAATTGCAGTAAAGACTAAGGTCAAAAAGTTAAGTGCTATATGCAGATTGTAAAGCACAAGAATGAGATTTTAATTCAGTTCAGGGCTGAATTATAAAACTATAGGTTGTCACAAACTGTTATATATTACCAGAAGTTCAAATAATTTTTCCTTAAATTCACATGCAAAAAGTGACATTAGATAAGTGAAAATCTCTCCCCTCCAAAACTGACATTCCTATTTTTATAATCTTGAGTCACATAAATTAACTTAGTGGTGAACTAGTATTAAAATATTTAAGTACTAATCCTTGCTATTCCAAGAGTAAGAAAGAACACTTGTGTCACAATATTTGTGAAACTAAAACCTAACACACTTTTTTAGCTGAGCTAATCCCACATTTATTCTCACCTTTCAGGTCTAGCCAACAGATAGCAGAAATTTAAAAACTAGATCCAAAGAAATATAAATGGATGTTTTTAGTGCATGTTTTGATTATATTGATATATATATATATATATATCTACTTTCAAAATTATAAAAAAAAATGAAGGTAGTTAGCTATTTACAACACCTTTATTACCCACACATCTGTCATTGGGATACCTAACATTGGATCACCTGTCATTGGACACCTGTCATTGAATTTCATAATATGACTGCTATACTAACTGCTGCCATGGACAACAATGTGCATATGTTCTTCCAAATGAAATTTTTTTGTGTTGAAGTGAAATTTCTGGGTCAGATGGCAGCTTTATTCTTACTTTTATGAGCAACATCCATACTATATTCACTAGGGGTTGAACCAGACAAACATTTCAAGCAGCAGTGGACAATGACACATTCACTTTTTTTCACATCCTTCCAACACTGGTTGTTTCTAATCATTTTGCTTTATTTTGTTTGGAAATACATTAGTACAGAATTTTTTTGTTTTGTTTTTTGGACCACATCCATTTGATGCTAAGGGGTTACCCAGGCTAAGTGCTCAGAAATTGCCCCTGGCTGGGGGGACCATATCGGATGCCAGGGGATTGAACCGCGGTCCTTCCTTGGCTAGCGCTTGCAAGGCAGACACCTTACCTCTAGCACCACCTCGCCGGCCCCAACCACAGAATTTTTAAAGCTTTATTGATGACAGAGAAAACATAATTGCCACAATAAGATCCAAGTACAAAATAGAATTTAATACAATATATTTTATATACTAAAGTTGAAAATTCACTTGTGTAAATGATATTATATTGCATTTGAAATTTGAATTTCTTTATTGGCATAGATTAAAATTATATGGCAAGCAGTCATCACACATTGACTTATTGATTTATTTTCTGAAAATCCTATTTGCCACTCCTTCAAGTTTGTTTGGAGCAAACAAAATGCAATAAATTTGTTATGTATCTGCCAAAGGGATAAGCTGGGGATGAGAGAAATTATGGGGACATTTGTACAGAAAAGGTCACTTTGGTGGTGGGGTTGTTGTTGGAATATTATATATTCATCAACTTTATTATGAGCACTTTATAAATCCTGGTATCTTTCTAAATTATATATAAAATATTTAATGAATTTATGTAAAAGAAGGAAACCTATCCTTTCCTGACAAGTCAACTCATCTTGTGAGTGGGTACAAAAATATGATACGTCTACACAATGGAATACTATATAAATTTTAGGAAAAATGAACTCATGAAACTTGCTTATACATAGATAGATATCCATGTGTTATACTGAGCTAAATAAATCAGAATAGAATGATTGTACTCTTTTGTGGGATATATAAAAAAAAAGATATAGTAAGTTTTTTTTTAAGACACAGAGATGTGGGCCAAGAAGATCAGATCATGGAAGGAAGCCTATTATGAGGGAATACTATTGCAATGATAGATGAAAATAATTGATTTGGACAAGAACTGGGTGCTGAAAGGAGATCAAATTACATAAACGATGCCCGTTAAGTAGCAATATTGAAAAGCACAGTGCCTAAAAGGAAAAAGGAAAAGAGAATGAGTATTTATGAGGAGGGGGATAAGGAGGGCAGTAGGAAAACTGAGGACATATGTGACAAAAATATGTACTGATGAAGAGTGCTGCATATTGTATGACTGAAACTCAAAAATGAAAAACTTTGTTTTTTTTTCTTTGATTTTTGGGGCATACCTGGCGATGCTCAGGGGTTACTCCTGGCTGTCTGCTCAGAAATAGCTCCTGGCAGGCATGGGGGACCATATGGGGCACCGGGATTCAAACCAACCACCTTTGGTTCTGGATCAGCTGCTTGCAAGGCAAACGCCGCTGTGCTATCTCTCCGGGTCCAAAAATGAAAAACTTTGTATCTCACGATCTTTAGTTAAAGAATCTATTTTTATGGGCTGGAGCAAGGCATTTGCCTTGCATGCAGTCAACCCAGGATTGACTTTGGTTTGATTCCCAAATCACATATGGTCCCCCAGCCTGCCAGGAGCGATTTAGCACAGAGCCAGGAATAACCCCTGAGCGCCACCGGGTGTGACCCAAAAACAAAACAAAAAAAAGAACTTATTTATTTTTTTTTAAAAAAAAAATCCATCTTCGGGGCCCGGGAGATAGCATGGAGGTAAGGCGTTTGCCGTTCATGCAAAAGGTCATCGGTTCGAATCCCGGTGCCCCATATGGTCCCCCGTGCCTGCCAGGAGCAATTTCTGAGCATGGAGCCAGAAATAACCCCTGAGCACTGCCAGGTGTGACCCCCCACAAAAAAAAAAAATAATAATAATAAATCCATCTTCGGTATAAGACTGTCTAAACAAGCTAATAATTTTGTTTGAGATTTTTATCATATCTTGATCCTTTTAATTATTTTATTAGATGAATTAATAAATGAAAAGCACTAAAGAAAGTCTAAAGTCTAGAAAAACTGCACAAATATAAAGAACTCATAATTAATATTATTTTGCTACTTTTTAAATCATTTGATTTTTCACAGAAATACTGGGAAGTAGGAACAGCCAAGATAAATCTCAAGTCAAATTTCTGTAAAGTCAAGAACTACGGTTAAAACAGAAGAGTTTCATAGCCAAGTTTATACATCATGTCACCTAGAACAGGGCTGTCACACAAAAGATGCTCAATCAAAACTCAATTATGAATTGAATTATTTATAGAGTCCACAATAACAAAAACACTAAGATTAGAAGTTCGTCATGTCTGTAGTAGAGCCATTAATGCCAACAGCGACTTTATTGATGAACATACTATTCTTGAGCTGTTTTGAACATTCAAGGATATTTTAAGAAAATATGACTATATAAAGATTAGAGAATTCTTCATATAAGCAAAACTTAGTATCACATATTTCTTAATAAACTTTGACTTAGAGAAACATACTCAGAGTTGGAGCAATTGCCTTACTCAAAAAGTTGAACAATAAAGCTAAGATCTATATCTAAGCAGGAGAAAGATAACTAACATGTTCATGAAGATCAAATATTCAAAGGAAACTGACCTAAGGAGAGGGGATCACTTCTTTCCATTTGTTCAAGGAACAATTACTAATATTATCCAAGAGACTAGCAGTTCAATTAATTCCTAATAAAAAATAAGCATAATTTTAACAGGGTCCAAAATTTATAGCTCTACACTGGTCATCATTTTTTAAGTAGTGCTTATTTCACGAGCAGAAAAGATGGCTCAGGGGTCAGAGCAGTGACACAATCGATAGGACATCTGCCTTGCATGCGCTAATCTAGGATGGACTGTGGTTTGATCCCTCAGCATCCCATATAGTCCCTCAAGCCAGGGGCGATTTCTGAGCGCATAGTCAGGAGTAACCCCTGAGTATCACCAGGTGCGCCCCCCCAAAAAAAGGTGACTCAAAGGGCTCACATGTTTTGTATGAAGAAACCTGGGTTCCATTCCTGAACCCCACAACCTCCCTGACTACCACCGAGAGTAACCTACTGATAACATAGCTGAAAGTGACACAAAACAAACCAAAATATTGCTTTTTTGTTTGTGAATTTGAGTTGTCATAGGGACAACTTTGGATAATATGGTAATATGGCTCTAACCTTGTGCAAAGTCTATCTTTCCTTAATTCATTTTCAGTACAAGACTAAATGACTGAAGGTGAGAGGAATGTGTGTGGGTGTATGATAATAGTGGAAAGACACAGTCACTCTTTTAGGGGACTTGGGGTAGCAGCACTGCATATATAAAACATTCATGCTGGTTCTATTGTTAAAGAACAAATCCTTTTACAAAGAGTAAAATCTACAAGGAGTAAATTGTTACAAGGAGTAAGTTGTGTATGAATAGGATGCAATAAAGATATAGGATAAATAATAAAAGTAATGAAAGTAGACCTACCTTATAAGTTTCCCTTTAAGATCTGGGTAGAATTAAGTGTCTGTTTATTTTTTAAGAATTATCTGTTTGGAGCCAAAGTGATAGAACAGCCATAGGATGTTTACCTTGCACATAGCTAATCCAGGATGGACCTAGGTTTGATCCCTGGCATCCCATATGGTCCCCCAAGCCAGGAGTGATTTCTGAGTGCATAGCCAGGAGTAACCCCTGAGCATCACCGATGTGACCTAAAAACACATAAAGAAAAGAAGTGAATTGTCAGTAGTTCAACTACCACGACAATGGTAGTGAGTGAGAGAAATAGAATGCCTGTACTGAATGCAGGCAAGGGGTGGGGAAGGAGGGAGAAGGAGGGCATTCGTGGTGGGAATGTTGCACTGGTGAGGCGGGGGTGTTCTTTTTGTATTTGTTTATATAACTGAAACCCAATTACGCATTTTTAATCATGGTTCTTAAAAATATTTAAAATAAATGAATTGTCAGATTTTAAGAGAATCTGCATGAGGGAGAGGTAAAGGAGCATCTAGTTAGAACTGATATATTTAATCTTGAAAATCTAATTTTCTAACAATGGAGATGTAATCAATGTTTTTTAACGGTATTATCTCCTTCATAATTCAAAACATTTAAGACAAGCTCTACCACTTACAGGACTAAAGAAATCTGAAATCTTGAATCACAACATATGAAGAACAAAAGCATAACAAATTATGGTTAAAGGGAAAAAAGAAGGGATGAAGACAGAATGTGCTGCATCTATGCAAGACAAATAAAGCTGGGAGAGCAAAATTATTTGGAGCAAATACCACACCCTAATGGAAAATCCAAAAATATTTTGTTGGGATTTCAGGGAATATATTTGTATAGCAAATTGGGTCATCCATTGACCAGGAAAAAAGGAACTAGACAGGGGAGATTATAGTGTCACAATTCCACTCTGGAGAGAATTAGAAGAGAATTTAAATCCCTTGTAGAAATAAAAGTGTTAGGAACAACTCAAAGAAAACAAGATAGGGCTAAAAATTAATGAACTGTATACAATTGTCAGGCAATAGAAAGGAAAGAGGTGAATTGAGAATAAACTTAAGTTATTGAATTCACTACTATTTATAAAGAGCAAATGATATTAGCTAGAAATTGTGTGAGTTTTAAAAACTCCAGCTAAACTTGAACCGTGAAAAAAACGTATTTAACAGCATTTGTAAAAGCAAAACCACATATTACCATTTCAGCTGAAATATCACTTTCTTGAGGAAGCCGTACTTGAAAAATCAGACAAGTTTCATGGTCCTTAATATCAGCTCCAATGTCTTGTAGCTGTTCACCTGGGAAACACTAACATGTTTTCTGGGTGCCAGTGCCACAGCAGCAGCTGTTGATGTCACCAGGAAGTAGGATCAGCCCCTCTCGCCAACTTTAAATTATACTAAAAAGCAATAACCACTAAAACGGCATGGTATTAAAAAAAACATACCAACAGATCAATGGAATAGACTTCAGTATTCAGAGAATTAGCCCCAGACATACAATCAACTCATCTTTGATAAAGAGGCAAGAAACAAAAAATGGGGCAAGGAAAACCCATTCAACAAGTTGTGTTGGGATAACCAGCCTATCACACGCAAAACAGAGAACTCAGACTCTATCTAACACCAGACCTCTATCTAACACCATCCACAAAGGTGAAATCAGAGTGAATTAAAAACCTTGATATCAGACCTGAAATTATAAGGCAAAATACTCCATGACATTGAGACTAAAGTCTTATTCAAGGAGGAAACACCTCTGTCCAAGCATGTCAAAGCAGAGGTAAACTAGTGAGATTACTCCAAATTGAGAAGCTTCTGTACTTCAAAGGAAACAATGACTAGGGTACAAAGATTACCCAGAGAATGGGAGAAACTGTTCACTCAATACCCATCAGATAAGGGTCTAATATCTAAGATATAGAATATATCTTAGATAATAATATCTAAAAATATAGAAGATTCTGACAGATCTTAACAAGAATAAACATTTAATCCCATCAAAAAATGGAAGGAATAAATGAACATTTTCTCAAAGAAAAAATGCAGATGACCAAGAGGCACATGAAAAAATGCTCAACATCACTAATAATCAGAAATATAGAAATCAAAACAACAAAGAGATATCATCTCAAACCACAGAAAGAAGTAAACAAGACAAAAAAAAAAAAAAGAACAACCAAGTGCTGGCATGGATGGGGGAGTGAGGGAAGGAACTCTTATTCACTGCTGGTGGGAATGCTGTATAGTTCAACCTTTCTGATAAACAACATGGATTTTCCTCAAAGTAACTAGAAATTGAGCACCCATATGAACCAGGGATGTTATCTAGCAATAGAAAACACAATACAAAAATGCCCTTTGCATTGTTATGTTAATTGCAGCACTATTTACACTAGGCAGAATATAGAAACAATACAGTTGTCTGACAACAGATGAGTGAAAAAACTGGGATACATTTACAAAATGGAATACTATGCAGCTGTTAGGAAAAATAAAGTTATGAAATTTGCCTATACGTGGATGGACATGGGAACTATCATGCTGAGTGAAATGATTCAGAGGTAGAGAGAAAAACACTGAATAGTCTCACTCATCTGTGGGATTTAAGTAAAATAAAAGACAGTATGGTGGGGCCCGGGAGATAGCATGGAGGTAAAGTGTTTGCCTTTCATGCAAAAAAGGTCATCGGTTCAAATCCCGGTGCCCCATATGGTCCCCCTTGCCCGCCAGGAGCAATTTCTGAGCATGGAGCCAGGAGTAACCCCTGAGCACTGCCAGGTGTGACCCCCCCCCCCCAAAAAAAAAGACATTATGAGAAAAAAAAAAGACAATGAGATGCTGGCATGAAGAACCAACCCATTATATAAAGCTTAGTACAAACAATGGTGAGCGCAGTTTCAAAAACAACTGCACTAACAACTACCATAACAATTATAGTGAGAGAGAAATAGAATGCCTGTACTGAGGACAGGTAGGGAGTGGGGAGGAGGGAAATGGGGAACATTGGTGGTGGGAAAAATTTACAGGGGTAATGGGGGTGTATATTCAATGACTGAAACCCAACTACAAACATTTTTGTAATTACGGTGCTTAAATAAAGAAAAAAATGTCTTGTAGTTCTCAGTGACTTGAAGACTAAAAATTGAGTCTGAGATTTGCTCTCTGAGTCATCATCAATTCTCACCAGCCCATACTATGTTTAATTATATTCCATTAACATCAAATGGAATAATCTTGTCTTGATCGGGTAGTACAGTCCTCTAACTTTTCACAAATAGAAGTCTTCATTCTTCAAAATTCTAAGGTACTCTTGACACAGACAGCACCTGCCATTAAATCTACCAGGACCTGCTCTTGGAAATCTATAAGACATAATGAGTATTTGAGAACCACATGTAAATTCAAGTCTTAAACACAATCTTAAACTACACTTCTAGCTAATTAAACAAGAAAAAGCAGGACTGACTCTATCTAAGCATTAGCTCATTATCTATTTCAGATGGGTGATATAAAAATCATTGAGGTTATAAGGGAGCCACACACATGTTTTGAATTAACTTTATAGAGTTTAAATTTAATGAATAAGATTACAAAAGCAGAAAACTTAACAGAAGAAACAAAACTCCCACTCTTTGCAAGAAGGACTTTTTATGTCTTCCCATCTGTAAATGAATCACTGATTATTACATATTTTTTAAATATCTAAAAATTACCCAAGAATCTACAAAACATATAGTCTTTTATCTTTTTCTTCCAAGATATTCTAATTGTGTACATAACTATCAGCATGAGATATGGCATGGATTTTTGCACCCTTCAGAAAATTGGGTACTGGAGTTTTAACTCCTCCATAGCTGGCAAGCCTGCTGCAATTAGAAGAAAAGTAAATCTTGACACGACAGCTTGTGCAGCTGAATCCAAGACAGAGATGGCTCTGAAAAATTGTAATCTTTGACAGCATAATTTTAACACTGTCAAATTATGCAGCCCTTTTCTTAAAATGAACTTAATACTCTGCACAGATATTACTTTTGCCATCAAATATCACTTGAGAAAAAGTTAATAATTTAGCAGCTTCTACATATACTTTAAATGTCTGATATGACAAATGAATGAGATGCCACAGTCAAATACCCCTATCAGTCAATGAGTTCTGTGATGACATCAGCAGGCATCAACAATAAGGTTTCCAAAAGATACAGGTGGCAAATAGGGGCAATCCTCTTGAGAGGAGGAAAAATTCATAGTAATATTGTTAAGTTTTAGGAAGATATTATTGGGTTTTATTTGAAATACAGACTTTTCCTATACAAAAATTGTCATATACCTTACTTTAAATCCTAAAGTCAATATCTTATTACAGCAAAGATTTTAGTGTAGAAAGCTGGAGCTCCTTGGCAAGAGAATGCAATTCCACTGTGATGATGATGATTGATGATGATGATGATGATGATGATGATATGATGACAATGATAAAGGTGACAACAGAAAAATAATGAAGTGAACAGAATGCTCACTGCATGGCAGGGTCTAGTCTAGGTACTTCACACATATAGTACGGAGAATAAAATCATGGTGAGTGAGATCATTAGCTTCATTTTACAAATGAGAAAATTGAAGCATAGAGTGACCTTGACTAACATACTCAACTAAGATGAGTCATAGATATGTAATCAACTATATTTTGCTGATTTCTGACAATAGCTATCAATTAAGTGCTTACCTATGAACCCTACGATTAGCATCTTCACACTTGATTCTCATGCACATAAATATTTCTA
This sequence comes from Crocidura indochinensis, assembly GCA_004027635.1. NCBI lineage: Eukaryota > Metazoa > Chordata > Mammalia > Eulipotyphla > Soricidae > Crocidura > Crocidura indochinensis. The sequence continues at coordinate 33,908 of PVKC010003280.1, forward strand.
TTCACATTTAATGTATGAGACTACAGAATTATAGGTAACAATGAACACTCTCGTCATGCTGCCTAATTTTTAGCTCTGTGTTGAAATGTAAGTCTCTCTCTCTCTCTTTTGGTTTTGGGGCCACACATGGTGATGCTCAGGGGTTACTCCTGGCTATGCGCTCAGAAATAGCTCCTGGTTTGGGGGCCATATGGGACATCCTGAGATCAAACCACAGTTCGTCCTAGGATAGCACTGGCAAGACAGGTGCCTTACCTCTAGCGCCACTGTTCTGACTCCTATTATACTTCTCTTAAGGTTAAATTTATTAGTCTAAAGTTTCCAGCACATTTATAAATTATTTAGTGATTATGATTGTATTTCCACAAGTCAAACTGTCCTTTCTCGGGCCTATACAAAACTCTGTATTTAAACAGAGAAAGTTCTCTGATGACATGCAAACTCCTTTTCATCTGACAATGAGAGAAATACAATAACATTATCTGGGTTAAATGGTAGAATGCAAGAAAAATAAAACCAAGGACTATGATTGGTCTTGAGAAAGTATTCAACATTCTTCACCCTTGAAGAATGCAGGGAAGACTTGCATCTTTTTAGCATATAAAGCGTTCCTTTAAGAGAATACAGTAGACGCATACCAAGATGGTTACTTTCAAATGTACCCAACCTTTCTCTAGGAAAATGTCATGGTGTAACCCAGTATCCCTTCTGTGTTATCTCAGAAGACTAGTGAGGGAAGTTAGGGGAAATCTAGATTAGAAAACTATTCTGAAGTATATAGGTTTAAAAACTAGCCAAGCCCACTCCCTGCAAAGACAAGTATTTGTGTTTGTGTGGGGGGAAATGTAAAATAAATTGGTGCTAATTGCCAAAGTACCCTCTTTTCTAAATTGCCTCCCTATTTGAGAAAATGAGCTAAAGATATTAGTGGCTCTTACCTCTTTCCTATCATAGGCTCTTCCACATGAAAGGAATGAAGACTTTGACTCATAAGATCACCTATTAAGGGAGCAGGACTGCTTTACTTTCTTCTAGGGAATTTGAGTTAAGAGACATGAGTGAATGTTCATAATTTCCACAAGAGATATTTCAATATGAGACTGAAAATAAGATGAAATTCAGGCAAACCTCCAAGATGTTCACTAATTGAAACAAAATACTGTCTATTAGCCAAAGGCAAAGATGAAATTTTTGTGCTATTCTAATAGTGTTATGTTTCACCTACAAATGCATACAAAATAAGTGCTTTATGAATTTCCCCCAGTGTATTTGTGGAGATAATACATTTAAATGTATGCCTATGCTACATTTGCTACATTTTGTTTAGTATGAGAAAAAATATGAGAAAAATAACAATGCTGAGACATAAAAGCTACTTTAAAGACGTAAAGCACTTGTCTGGCAAGAGCAAAAATAAGTTCAAAACCTAGTGCTTTCTCCATAGGTTGAAGCAATCTTGAAAGCTCTGCTGGCAAGAATGACTACCAAGGAAAGGAGGGAGATATGGGAAATTGGTAGTGGGAACCTTGCACTGGTGAAGGGGGGGTGTTCTTTACATGACTGTAATCACACAACTGCAATCATGTTTGCAATCACGGCTGTTTAAATAAAGATAATTTTAAAAAGTCTCAGAAGATCCCTGCTCGGTGAAAGTGCCTAGAGCAAAAATATAAGATCATGGACTTAATCCTAGTGCAGTGCATATGCTGGGGGCAATACTGACCACACCCCTGTCTAGGGTCAGAGAAAATAATGATGATGATGATAATGATGGTGGTGGCAGTGATGGTGATGATAAAAGTGTTGATGCCAGTAATAAAAATACTTGCCTATTTTATCACAATTGTTAGTCATATTAAAATATCCAGGGTAACAATATCGTGTCACAACTTATATTATGATGAGAGGTTATATATATTAAATATCAAGAAAAATTTTACAAAAGAAACAAAATTATATGTTTATAAAATTTTTATGTCCAACCTATGATCTAATTAGAGCAAAAGGACTCTAATCATGTCTTTTCTCTTTATTTTACTACATGCCACAAGGGATGTGGTAATGATGGAAGGTCATAGACAGCTGAAAATCATGAAAATCAATCTGGTGCAGATAGATGCATCCCAAAACTGAATATGAATGTGTCACCCATTGATAGTTTAAAGTCTAAGTCCAACTTTACCCTGCACACCAGTTATTGTTAAGAATTTATCTAGATGAGGCTTTCTCCACAAATTAATTATCTCCTCATGTTTAAAATGGCCACTAGCGTAATCCCATTAGGGTCTCATTATTCCTTCTCAACGCAAGTTAAAAACTTTCCTTCGATCCAATAAAATTCTTTTCTTTTTTTTTTTTACTTTTTTTTATTGTTTTATTTAAACATCTTGATTACTTATATGATTGTGATTAGGTTTAGGTCATGTAAAGAACACCCCCTTCACCAGTGCAACATTCCCACCACCAATGTCCCAAATCTCCCTCCGTCCCACCCCCCCCACCTGTACTCCAGACAGGCTTTCCAGTTCCCTCATTCATTCCCATGATTATGATAGTTCTCTGTGCAGTTATTTCTATAACTACACTCACCACTCTTTGTGGTGAGCTTCATGAAGTGAGCTGGAAGTTCCAGCCGATTCAGTAAAATTCTTAACGATCTTTTATTGATTGCCATCTTTTCATATCTATTTTATGTTTCAAGTAGATGAATTACTCACCAATAACATTTCCCTAATTCCTCAATTGCTTTCTTAATAGTATCAAATAAAAAATGTTTAAGGACTGAAATTTGTATACAAAAATAGCTTGTATTCAATATATGTTATAATATTCTCTCAATCATCTCAAGGTGAGGAGAAAATGAGTTAGGTTGAAAAGTTCAAATGTAGAACTTAGATCTGATTTTTCTTGATTTTTCTGACAGAAATCAAACAAAATTTGTCACTTAAATGAGGCAAATTGGATGAGCTCAAGCCTGAAGCCTTGGTATTATATGAAAATGAATGTTTATGTCACATGTATACAAAAGGTATGAATACATAAATTATTGCAAAGAGAAAGTGTTTTAAAACAAGTATCAGTGTTTCTTTATATCTTGCTTCAATTTTTTTCTAAGCACTGTGATTTCCATTATTGTTAGTGGTAATGTTTTGGGCATATTATTTTTAAGACCAAACCCACCACCCAGAAAACTAGTATTTCTCTACCACTATCTCTAGGGTCCCTTCCATTCCCTAAACAAAATCATTGTATAGGCCAACCCTCAGGGTCTGTTCACATTGGCAATTTGTTATTCCTTGTTGTTTCTTTAGAGTCTAGAAATGAGAGCTCATTCTATATTTATTCCTGTCCCTCTAGCTCAATGGTCGGCAACCTATGGCTCACGAGTCACATGTGGTTCTTTACTATTTTAATTTGGCTCTTCTGTGTGCAGGGTGGCCGCTCCAGGAGTCTGGACTCTCTGCTCCTAGACTCTGTCAGTGCGCCCCTGTATGGAGCCCTGGCGACTGGCTCTAAGAGTGTAAGATGATACCCAATATCAACCCCAAAGAAAAGTGTTCTCCCAACGTCATGCTTTCTTAAACCTCTTCCTTTGATATGTAAAAGTCCACTGAATATGTACTTTAGTGTCTTTCTCGACCTGAAGCCTCCTGGTATTGGGAATTGGTTTTAGTAAAGAAAGAGTTGTTCCAGCTTTTTGGACTCCAGGCAGAGAGCACAAGGTAAAAGACTATGGACTCCAAGATCATCCTTTCCTGACTAGCTTGGTTTATTATTTCTTTCCTTCTACACTGCTTCTTCAGACCAGGTTGGGTGGGGTTTAGAAATACAGTGCCTAGAGTGATTTTAAAACACATATTTTATGTTGCACAAGAGTGGGCATCTTCCATGAAGGAATTCTCAACCCAGAGTTTTCATTTCCGTGGATTCTCATTTTCAGAGTACTCATGATTGAAGTTGTGAGCTAATGCCCTTAAATGCTGTTTTTCATATTGATTATGGCTTTCTGCATAAAATAAGTGCCAATCAGAAATTTTTTCAAGAGTGAAAACATTTCAATATCTCCTTCTCAGACACATCTATCCCAGAATCAGATTCTTTTTTGAACACATCCATCTTATGTCTCACTGTAAAAACTACTTGTGAAACTCCCCTGCAGATAAATATTAAGTTAATAGAGAAAATGAACAATGCCTGCCAAATACACAAGCTTAGCTAGCCATTCCTTTTACAACTGGGGCTGAACAAAGTCAGAGTTCTGCTCTCACAGGAACTACACTACTTCTTCCTTCTTGCCAACAAGGCGAGAGAGCACCCTTCCCCTGAATAACCACTTCACTTCTTCATGGAGAAGATGCTAGTAGTGGGCATCCAAACTCTCACCTAGGGTGGTGAATAGCCTGGATCTGATCACAACTGTGAATTTCACAAATAATCTTTATTGTGTCATCTGTCACAAACTTTAGTACAGCAAGGAGTTTTTCTGAATCCAGTCTATCATACAATGAGTGGATACAATGTATGGGTGTGCAACTACTGTTTCTTGTGACTACACAAAAACACTGAGCCATGCACAGTGCATCATCTGTACATACATGAACACATCAGATTAATATTCTGAGTGAAATGAGTCATAAGGAGAGGTGTAGACACAGAATAATCATTTGTGGCATATAAGAATAATAAATGGCAATATGGTAATAATATCTAGAGAAAATAGGGATGAGGGACAGGAGAACAAGTCCATAATAGGAAGCTTGCCATAAAGAGTGGTTAGTTCACTTAGAATAGAGAAAAGTACATTGATAGTTGGAACATATCACTCTGGACAAGAACTGGATGCTGAAAATGGATAAGTAACATGCATGGTACCCTTTAATTAACAATATTGCAAACCATGTTGTCATAAAGGAAAATTTGAAACCCCAGTGTTGTAAAGGAAAAGAGAGATAGAGAGAAAAAAGAAAATGCCTGCCCCTGACATAGGCAGAGGAGGGTGAAGGGGAAGGTAACAAGGGACATTGTGAGGAAATGTGCACTGGTAGTGGGGAAAGTGCACTGGTGAAGGGTGGTGTATATTCTACGATTGAAACGCAAGTAGATAATTTTGTAACAAATATGCTTAAATAAAAATTATTTTTAAAATATTTCAGGCACTCTATCATAATTCCTTTTTGATATGATATCATATGCCTTTAACAAAGTGCCGTTTTTGTTTTTGTATGTATTTTAGTTTGGTTTCTTGCAGCACACATTAAAGTATCAATAGATTTTTTTCCTTTCAATGAAATCACTACTTTTCTCTGGAACACTGTTCTTGCTTTTAAAGATTGTTAAAACATCTTTCTCTTTTACCTGTTTCATCTCCATATTGTAGGGTTTCAAATTTTCAGCACATTTTGGTTATCAGGAGGAAACATTTTGAAACATATTGTTTCTGTATTATCAGAAATCAAAGCATTTTTTCTCAAGAAGGGTGTTCACTATCCAGAATTCACAAACAATCAGTGAATACAAAAACTGTATTTCATGGTGGATGCTATTTCACATCTAAATCAGCTTTATCATAAACTATACGGGAGAGAAAACACAATTTTTCTATGTTAAAAGAAGTTATTTCATTTGAAAACAAATTATTTGTTTTTGCTTAAGATTTTGACATAGAAACTTTGATTCACCTTCCAAGTCTGCTGAAACATCACCAAAAAATATAATTCTGATATTGACATTACCTATGTTAAAACATCACTTTTAAATATAAGGAAGGTTTTCTCAAGAGGTTTCAGGATTTCAGAAACAGCAAAACGATATTGGCCTTTATTAAAAAAAAAAAAAAAAAAAAAAAAAAAAAA